>JABFFJ010000125.1:0-26584 GCA_013623715.1 Fusarium verrucosum
TCTTACTTTTATAGTATTCCTAGAGGAATTCCTCTATTATATAACTTCTATAACTATTAATAATAAGGAGTCTCTATTCCCCCTTCTTCTTAGGTATTATTAATAGAATAAAGACCGTTCTTAACTAAATTAATGTAATTTAGTTACTGGTCTAACCCTTCTCGCTATAAATAAAATTCTAGTTATTTAGGAAGTCTAAATTAGCCAGGAAATATTACTATTAGACCGTTTTCCCTTTAAAGATAACTAAGGGGCTTAGTACCTTCCTAGTTACTAAAATATACTCTAGAATTATAATCTAAGACCTAGAACTAGGCTATTTTAAAAGAGCTTCCTTCTTTTCTATATAACCAAGGACTAGACCATTTAAACCAACCCCTTCTATTATCCTAACCTCATTAGTATTATATTTATTCTCTTATCTAATTTAATAAATAGCTAGGACTATTAAAAGGGCAAAGAAGTCCTTTATTAAATTAGTATTTACTTCATTATATTAATTAATATCTAATTTCTTACCTTTTAAAGTCCTTACTTCTAGATAGCAATAAAAAAATAACTATAACTAATATTTCCCAATGCCATTAGGATAGCCATTATATATAGCTATCTTACTAATAAAAGTCCTAACTTACTAATAATTAATAAGGCATCTTAAGTTATCTTAAATAAGAATCTAATCTATTAGCTTCTTTTCTTACTCTTTAAATAGCTTCTAGCGGTCTTTATTATATTATTCTAATCCTTTCCTACCTTTAATATATTCTTAAAGGGTCAAATAGTTAAGGCTATAGCATATTATAGCTTTATTAATAAATAGACCGTTTTATATATTTAAAATTACAGCGGCAATATCGCTTTTAATTAATTAAGGCATTCTAAATTAATTAATAGTAAAATGAATTTTATAGGAATTTTATTAATAAAGTTATAGTATTTTAAAGTTACGGTCTATTTGGTAGCCGGTAGTAAATTCGGGTGGCTGGTCGGTGGCCGGTTGTTGGGGTGGCCGGTTATGGGGTATTTGACATTACTAACCAGGCCAGGATGCAGACAACCAAACTTGGCAGTTCTCAACCGAGGCAGGCGTTTGGCTCAACTTTAACTAACATATGAATTTCCGTTTTGGCTGCCTGTTAAAAGTAAAAGAAAAGCCATGGATGGTGCATCATGAGTCATGACCCGTTCAATTTTATTACTTACTCACTCATCATATGAGTTTAATACCCTTCCTCATCGCATTTGATGCCATGTCAAGTTCACCGTATTTATAATTCCACTTAAGCACACCATCGGCTGTTTGGACATCTACTTACTTACAGTACTAACTTGGTTTTGCTACACGTATCAAGCCAAATCGATTGAGATCGTTCAGCAACATACAACTCTGACAATCACAATGGAGCGCGCAAATACCATGGACAGCATCCATTCCATCCCGGAGTTGCTGGAACTTATCCTTCTGCACCTCGACATTAAGACTCTTCTCATCTCTGCATCGCGCGTATGTCACCACTGGGCTGCGATAATGGCAGAGTCACCCAGAATTCAGCAAGCGCTGTTCTTCAAACCTGTGCCTTCAAGAGGCAAAAGACAGCAATCTTCCACACTGAATCCCTTGCTGGTTGAGAAATTTGGGAGGTGCTTCTTCGATATCGATCGCAGGTACGCGTACCTTCGAAGAGCAGACTCTTTCTTTCGATTACCTTGGGCCCCCGAAGGCGCAATTGAAGAACAAGGAGAAGCGAGGAGTTTATCTGTGTTGGAGAAGACGGAGCGTCTTGAGAATTTCACAATGAGCAGTTCCAGCTGGCGGCGGATGCTTGTGTCTCAACCACCACCACCAGGATTGGGATACTTGAAATCCGATGGTGTTGATATGTGGTTTCACCATGTTCGCACTGCTGTTATTGAGCCACGCTCTTCACTGGGCCTCTGCATGGGTCAGTTATACGACATGGTACACAGCACGACATGCAAGCCGGACAGCTACTCTATGTGGTACCGAGTCACCTGGGATAAAGCGCGGGAGTCTCACCAGACGGACCTGTGCCGGGAGCAGTGTGAGAGGCTTCTGGGTATGACGAATGTGGTAGTTGAGTTCTACAGCAAAGAGGCGGGAGATTGGGACTGCGGACCATGGGATATTGGCTGTGTGAGGGAGGCGTTTGGATGTGACGATTGTGGCGGTGGTGGTAGAGTTGAGAATTTGGAGGAGGAAGAGTTGGAGGAGTTTGAGCCGTTGGGGTTGGATGTGCTGACGTCGATTTGGTGGCACAATGAGGAGGATGGTTCAGCTGTTGATGTTGATGGGAGGGGAGAGTGAACGGATTCGAGAATTTGAATTGAAGATATTATGATGATTGACACAGAATAGGGCTATTCAGATAATCATATCACTTAATTACTTACTTGTATTGTTGTTATCGTTATCTCTTATATCGATGGATACATATGTAAGTGGAACAGATTAAGGTTAATCAAAGTGGGCGCATCTCCATTAACGCGGGGTCAGGTCACTAACACCAAAGATCTAGACCCTAGCTAAAGAGTCTAGAGAGGAACGCAAGACAAAGGCAGACGGAGGAGAGGCGATAGGACAGTCAGTACCTTCTGTGGTATATAAAGACTCCCTACATACACCCTTCAGCCTCACCCCGCCATCCATTCTAAACCTCCATATCTAATCAATACCGCCCATACATACCTACATAAATACAACACACCCCATTCAAATAATTGAATGCAATAAACATGGATACCACAAACTCCGACGCAGCCTCCGTCCTCTCAGGCTCAACCGTCTTCTCCAAAGAAGCCCAAGTCTCACCGACAAAAGCCGAGGTAGAAACACCTACAACCGATGCTACAAAGCAGCGCAAGAGCATGCGACAGCGAGTTCGTAACGTCGTTGCCGATCTCGGTCGTCCACCGACTGCCAGAGATGATGCAAAGACTGGGAATGCGACGCAGAAGCATGTGGATGTAGGGCCTGCGCCTGGGACGGTTCTGATGGGATCTACTACGGTTTGAGGGGACGGATGGAATAAGATACCTCTATTATTGCGAGTTTATGGCGTTGGAACCCAACTTGTTAGGATATTGAAGGATTATGATATCAATGATGATCGATGCTATTTCTTATCTTCAAAAACAAATCCAATAGTTTTGTCTTGTACGACTACTATTGTGTTAGCATCACCATGATTGCGTTCATCTGATTACTAACTGTCGATCAATTACTTTGTTACATCAGCAGCAACCACAATCTCATTCAGCTCAATTTTCTCTCCCCCCCTTCCCTGCTCTCATGTCTTGGTCCCGAAATATCTCGTGCAAATGCTTCCCTATGTAGAGGCCATGGTGGGGCCGAATTAGGCGTTCCACGGAGTTCAAGCTTACAAATATTGATTGATATGGTTATGAGATTGGAACTACCAAACTACCCAGATATATACATTATTAAGAACTATAAATGTATATATATCTCCGATTGCCATGATGTAGTAGTATATGTAGAATAACATCAATCTCTTCATCAGACATATCACCACCAACATCATGTCTTCGTCTATCCCCTCAACCCAACAAGCCATAGTCCTCCCTGCAAAACGCACCCCTTTCACCTCCCAGACAGTCCCAGTCTATCCTCCTGCTGCTGGGGAAGTTCTACTCCGCGTTGACTGGACCTCTTCAACCCCCCTAGATCTTCACCGTGCTGATGGCGGTCTTCTCATCTCCGAGTATCCATCTCAGATGGGCAGTGGAGGTGCCGCTGGAAAAGTCGTGGCTGTTGGCAACGGCGGTGATCTAAAGGGGCTGACTGTTGGAGACCGTGCCGTTGCTTTTGCGTTCCATGGTGGAAAAGAGGCAAATCACCAGGAATACATCACTATCCCCGCCTATCTTGCCTCCAAGATCCCGGACAATGTTTCTTACCAAGAGGCTGTGACGGTCTCGGTGAATCTGGTCACTGTCTTTCACACTGCCACTGCGGATCTCGGATTGGACCTCCCATGGCCTGTGCCAGAAGGTTACACGCCTAAACAAGCCGATGACCCTATCCTGATATGGGGTGCTTCGAGCAGTGTGGGTATCTATGCCCTTCAGGTCTTTAGACATTGGGGTTTCAAGAACCTCCTTGCTGTGGCCAGTGAAAAGCAGCATGAATATCTTCGCAGTATCGGTGCAACCGAGACTTTTGACTATCGCAAGGATGACATTGTCGAGCAGATCCTCAAGTTCATCAGCAACAGATCAGAGCCCAAGTTGCCCTACATCATCGACTGCATTGGCTCTCTTGATGGTACTCTAAAGCCTCTGGCAAAGATAGCCCAGCGCGGCAGCACAGTGGCTGTCATGCTCCCCATTATCCTCAAGGATGCCACGGTCGAGGAAGAGCCCGAGTACGAGATGGACGTTTCCAAGGTGTTGGTCGGACAATGGGCCGATGGTGTTGAGGTTCGCGGTGTGCGTACGCACTTCTACCTCTCTGTGAGTTTCCCCCTATTCGCTTGCTCAACCCACAAACCTAACAGATATCAGAATGAATTTCTCAAAGAAAATGCTCAGCCAGAGATGGTACCTACATTACTCAGAGATGGCGTCGTCACTCCAAACAGGTATCGTGTCGTGGAGGGTTCATCAGCTATTGAGAGGGCCCAAAAGGCATTGGATATCCTGAGGGATAGGGGGGTCAGTGGTGAGAGACTTGTCTGGAGGATTGCCGAAGATGAGTTATAAGAGGTGAATGACCACCCGTATATACTACTGTATTTCGGTATTATTTGAATGTTTCTCGAGAATGTCCCTGCATTGTTACCAGCTCTTCATAAACAGTCTGTCCCTAGGCCAACCTCGGCCGGTGATATAGTACAACACTTCAAGTCCCAAAAGCTCACGGCCTGAGGGTTGTATGAAGTAAAATAAAGGCATCCATTTCTTGTCTTAACACACACCGCCCATCATAAACTGATCAGTGGCTTCAGGGCCCATTTGTCTGCTTGAACGTTAGACACCGTGACATAAACACTAAAAGACAGAGTTACTCACGCAGTAAGCATTAGCTTCGTAAACTCATCAACATCCTCCGGCTGCGCGTGTAACCAAACACCCTTGAAGTCAAGGTTACGCACAGGGTACTGCGGCTTGGTCTGCCACGCGCGGTAGAAGGCCATTGACGAGTCGGCCTCCCACAGGTATCTTGACGCTGTGAACTGAAAGTCTGGAGCATCCATGATTTCGCAGGGTGCTGCAGTTTGTTAGACAGGATATTGCTAGAGGAGGGGGTTCGACATACGCTCCAGGGATTTTAGTATGCTTGTCATGCACACGAAAGCAAACGCCATGACGGTAGTTCGTCGTATACTCTCAGCGAGCAACCAACTCTATCCCAAAGTCAGCCGAGTTTTTACGTCAATCACTCATTTAAAACTTACCTCCCAGCTTGGTGGAGGTGGCCCCTTCATCATAGTTGCAACCGGCTCATCCCCCACCGGCAATTCCTCCTCCACCTCCTTAAGCGCAAGCATCCACGCCATAAACTGCGGCATCTCACGTTCACTCGTAGCTCTCAGCGTAACATCGCCATCAAACATGCGCATAGAATCCAGAACAACTAGCGCCTGCACACGCGCCAGCTTCTCTGCCGGCGTGGAAGCCCGCTCGCCCTCGCGGTGGATCTCCTTGGCCATGTCAGTGATGAGCTTGTACACCCAGCCTTTGTTCTCGGGAGTGCGCGCAGAGTATGCGGACGCTGCCGAGAAGGCCGCCAGCATTGTCTTGGGGAGGTTGGAGCCGTAAAGACGAGGGTGGATGAAAGGTAGACGGCGGGTTCGTGCAAAGTCGCGGTAGAGGTTGGTTATGTTGTCTACTATGTAGCCCACGCGGGTGCGAGGATCATACACATCCAAGGGGTTAAAGTCAGACATGCAGGGTTCTGCCATGTCCAGGCGGGCCATATCACGGATAACGATGGGCCCTGCTGACATTGATGGGACGGGTGGGATGCCTAGCTTGTTGTTGCCATAGTCACCCATGTTCCATAGCTCAGAACCGATGGATGTATCGTTGGCCATGAGGTGGTCGATGATGGAGAAGTCGAGGGGAGAGTCGAGCTCTATCGAAGTTGTTGTGGTGACTCTATCCAGAGTATCCGGCGTGGTGTTGCTGGCACTGGAGCTAGAATCTCCTCCCAGGTTGTTGATATCAAAGCCCATATCAAAGTCAGGGACCTCGTTCAACGCATCCGTAGCACCAAGACCGGTGCATATGTCGTCGTCGTGGAAGTTTGCCCCTGGCGGTAATCTCTGATAGACGCAGTCGAGTCCCTTTGCCGCACAGCGAGTGCACCGCGGAGTCTTCTTGTCGCACTTGCGCTTCCCTCTCACGCAGGCGTTGCAGCTCTTCTGTCTCGAAGCAGCCGAGCGGTCCATCTTGCGCGCAGCGAGTGAGCTGAGCGAGTCCATGATATATGTATGTGAGAGAATACGAGTGGATGGAAGGGTGAGGGTGAGGGTCAGAATAACATGAGGAGGACAAGACGCGGGAAATCTCAAAGAATGTCGACGGACTTGACAATGTCGGAGAAGGGAAAGTAAGATCTCGATTGTATAGGTCCAACAGTAGAATAAAGAAGCCCCTGATTTACCTTGTCTGCGGACTTTGCTCTGCTTTGCGTGGTGTAAGTCGTAAGCACTGTCTACAGCTAAGTTAGTTGTGGTGTTGTTGGTCGTCTCGAGGCCGAATCGGGGACTTTTCTCAGGCGGGGGACCCACAAACTCCGCAACTCCGCAGCTGCCAACTCCGCCCCGCATATCCAAGTACTAAGTCCGGGGCGTGCCCCCCGGATGCAACAGCAGCACAGCTCCGATATGTTGGTATGAGAAGTTACTTAATTAGCCGCGTATTAGTCCAATGGTACGTGAGCTATCGAGGTTGATCGTTGGATCGTATTTTTTTTATCTTATCGGATCGCTTTGTTTCACCAGATCACGTCATGCCATGTGGCTATCTAAACGTGCATCGTTAGTATATCCGTGGCCCATATATATGTAATATATGTATATATATATACACATATCATTTTACTTCACTCACTGACTGTGTCAATCGCTTGCCGGTATGGTATACAACTGATAGACTATCCATCTAGGTTACGATTAAGCATGATGAAAAAAAAAACGTACGCACGTACACGTTGTGAACATGTATATGCATCTTGTTCTCATTTTTATCATCAACCATTCCGTACATCGAGACGAGGCGCTCAGGCTGTCGCCATATATCAAACAATCCTCAAACAACAACAACCCCAAAACCTGTTCTTCAGTACAATTCCCTCAAGTCCACTTTGCCTCCTTTAAAATGGGTATATACGCCTTGAAACACCCTCGCGCCATCTTCGTATTTCCCATGACGTTTGTCCTTCGGTGCTCAAATCCGAGAGCGTCCCTTGCATCCATGCCCTTCCCTTCCTTTCCCTTCCCTACCTCGCCTGGCCATACCATTAAGTGGCCCATGTATCCCAAACCGAACCCAACTCCTGACAACCACCTTCCCAGCCGAAGATGGTTCATGTAAAATTAGGACCCAAGATTGAACAAGAAGAAAAGTGAATCAAGAAAAGTGACAGTCCACGGTCTGTTTGCCGTGCCGGTACACTGAGCGGCAGTGTGTTCTGCCGAGAAAGGGGACATAGAAAATTTATAAAAGAAAGAGAGAGAGAGAGAGAGATAGCAGGCGTGCAAGTCTAATGCCTCGACGAACTTGTGGCTCTGGGCATCGCTGGGACGACAGTGATAGTGATCGAGTCCCGGGCTATAGTTCTTGTTGAAATCGCAAGGGTGTATTGTGTACTACCCCAGTGTTGTAACTTTTCGCCGTCATTCATTCGTAAACCGAGCTCCAACGAAGTTGATGGGTGGTGGGGATTCCAGACACAAAAGGGGTCCTAAACCCAACCCACTTGATTCAAGATCTCTACTAGTGGTATCCGTTGACACGGGGGTTGTCGTACTGAACACCTGTCATGGAATCCGGTCCATTGGGAACACTGTTGCGGAGCGATCGGAGCGGTGGCAGCTCCGTCCGGTTAGGGTTGCTATAAGGATCAGGCTGGTAAGTTCCAGCCTGGGGTGCTGGTCCGCTTGCTGAAGAAAGGGGAAGGCGTGAAGAGGAAGAATTGAACTCTCCACGGAGCTGTTGGCCTTCCGTCCGCAGCCCATGAACCTCTCGACGAAGCATTTCGTTCTCAGCCTGCATTTTGGCGCAGTGGTCTTGAAGCGCTCGGAGATGTTCTTGCTGCTTCTGATGTTCGGCAATGGCTGTCGAATATGTTAGTCGAGATCATTAGCCTCGCACTAGCACACGTACCTTTAGTTAGGATCTCCCACTTAGAGGCCTTGGAACCACGTTCCTGAGGCATAAGATCGCGAAGTTGATCGAATAGCTCCTTCATCTCTGTTCTTCTCTTGCGCTCGGCGAGCTTGTGGCTTACTCTTAACTCGGGCGTTCTGCTGTAGGGCTGCGAACCTGTAGGCCCGTTCCCTTCTTCGGCTTGTAGATCACTGAGCTGCTTGTGCTGCATAGAGTGATGGTGAACGGGTGGGAACTCGGAGGCATTGGACATACGGGAGTACTCGCTCTCACTAAATCTCATCTGACCAGGGGGTAAGCGGGACTCGGTGGTGAATTGACTGCTCGCGACGGACTCAGTAATACTACTGCGCCGTGAGTCAGTGTATGTAGGGGCGCCACCAACTCGTTGAATCTCCTCCTCGGGGAAGGCCCAGGCTTGACCTTTGGTCGGTTCTGCTGCACGGGCGATGTGTCCCGTCGCAGGTCCTGTTATGGCGGGTGCGGTTTTGACCGTCTTGGCTTCGGGGTTCCGCTCCGCGCTTGGTTGGTAGCCATTCGAAATTCGATGGACCGAGAGATGGTGCGGGTTCCGTTGGTTGTGAAGGGTGTTCTGGATCGAGGTAGTGGAGTGGTTGTTGGAGTGGTAGGGAGAGTTGTTGCCCAGGCGCAGATCTCCAAAGTTCTGGTTGATGCGACTGTCGACACTCTCTCGCCTCATTGCTGCCATACCAGGGGCCAAGGTGTCGCCCATCGTAGGGACGGGCCCGGGACCATGGCCGTTTGACTCGATCGACGTGGGTCGGTCGCGGCGAGGATCGAGGTTGCTGGGAGTGGCGGGGGATACCATTGCGGCAACGCTCATGTTGGTCGTCGATGGAGATACAAGCCCGTTAGGAACCATGTTGGAAGCAATCGGCGACGGGGTCTTTTCGTGCGACGAGGATTGGTAGCCAGAGCCACTTGGGCTAAGTCCATTCACGTTGAATGAGGCAGCAGATGTATCTAGGTAAATCAAGTCAGCCACAGAGCCGAGGCACTGGCACAAGCGACAACGAGCAGCGTACGCTTACTGGAGGCGTCTGCGTTGGAATAGAAGCCCGAATCTCGCATGTGCGGCGGGCCGTTGGCGATTGAAGCGGGCGCGCTGTCGTTGTTGAGAATATTGTTCAGTCCAGCCGACTTGGGAGGGGGCGGGCGCTGGTTGTGGACATCCATAGTAGCCTTAAGTTTGGGGGTCGATATCGAGGATATCGAGGCACAGTCTAGTTAGTTAGGTAGGCGATCGGGTTCGGTTACAGCGAGCCTGACAAAGTTCCGTAAACGCGAGCCCGGCCACGGTGACGGTGACAGCGATACGATTGTGTTCGATTGTTTGCGCTCAAGGCGAGACCAAGGTAGCAGGAAGCAGGCGAGAGGCGTCGGTACAACAAGGCAGAGGTGGAAATTGGGACTCCAGGTGGGCGGGACAGACAGGGACAGGACAGGATAGAGACGCGATAATGCGATGTCAAATTCTATACAGCGTGGGAGCGGGCGTGTCAGAGCATGGGCCCTGAAGGGGGTGAGAAGAGGGCCGTCGCTGTCGACAGAATAAGATGTGATGTGATGCGATGCGATGCGACGCCTTAATTGAGAGGAAGCAGATGGTAAAAACTGATCTGTAAAAGTGAAAGAGCAGAAATGGAATTGGAATCGAGGAGGGAAAAGTGCACACGAGACTAAGATGACACTAGCCAAGGTGAGAGGTGAGTAGTGATGGATGGTCTGGTCTCTGGAGGATGAGTCTGCAGGGGAGTTGAACCTAGGCGGGTAGGGTACTAATGGAGCCTGCACCTGGATACTAAGGTAGGAGGTAGGTACGAGCCCGCATGTATGTATGTACGGTCCAGCACTGTAGAGCACTGTACGCTACAGTACCCGACAGGAGAGAAGAAGGTGTCGGGTGCTGGGTTGATGAGATAGAGAATAGTAGTAGTACCCTTGTACAGAGGTAGTGAGGCTTGCTAACAAAACAAAATGGAAACCAAACTCAGAAACAAGAGAGGCGAGTCCAGATGGGTACTGTACTGTATGTAGGTAGGTTGGAACTGCGGGTGGGTAAGGAGTTAACTTGGGTACCTAGTATGTAGAACCTGAAAGACGACGAATCCATCGAGCAAGCCTCATTTCCCCTAGCACAAATGGTAGTCTCTGCCCGTGTCTCGAAACCTCCATCTTAAAAAAAAGCATCCCGTCGTCGTACGCTGAAAGGGTCACCTCAGGTCAGGCCAGCCCAGGCCAGGCCCTCCCCTGCACGAGCATGCATGTTCAGCAAAGGTCAAGCCCCGGGCCAGGGGACCAGCGGGTCTGAGCAACGAGCGGCCGTGGTCAGCCCGTCGAGGTCGGTCCTGTCGCGTCTGGCCAGCAAGATGCCCGCCCGGATTCCATTAGTATTTACAGGGCTTCCCCGTGGCTTTCTCACTTCCATCGGCGAAAAGAAAAAAACCCAGTGCGAGCAGCAGTTTGAAATCCGGGCAGCCGCTGGAGCCCATTCATGTATACACCTGATCCCTGTGCAGGTTCCGTCCATGGTAGACCTACGAACAGCACTTGTCCTTGTAGTGCTGCAAGACCTACCTAGCCTAGCCTAGTCACATACATACATACATAATTACATACATAGAAAAACCTGTGAACCATTGGATTCAACAAACGGTGATAGATGCAACTAACGTGGGTCGCTCTGTTAGCAATCGCAGAGCACGAAACATCTCTCAAGCGGCTTTAGAACACCTTGAAGCGTCTTATGAAAAGTGCTCAATTCAAGGCCTTATACCGACGGTAATATGTAACGTGTATCGTCTACTTGGAGGACTCGTAGCCCCCACCATCACATCGGTCCATGTGGTCAAGTACAGTACATCCAACAGAAAACCGCCATCTCGGGGAGTGGTGCAAAGCCTTCGAGGGGTGGCCCTTGGACCTCAGCCGACCGAGAGGCGACGTGCCCCGAAAACCTTGTTTCTGTCATTGTCCGAAAGTCAAGGCGTGGATGGAGGTGCGGAGAGATTAGCTTGGGGGATCATGGCGCCGCAACTGGAATTGAACGCCATGTGTCTGCCCAGTCTGGTTCAACCGGCCCCTTTAAAGCCTAATACAGCACCACCCGCTGCATCATCAAGGCCTTGACACGAATGTGCGGCATCATTCAGAGATCAAGACAGCACAGGTTGAGTGCCGTATATAAAGAGTGCCTAGGTGCTGTATGCGTCTATCATCGCTTCATTCCCTCCTTCGGCCGACCACAAAGAAGTGTGTCGAGGTCAAATTGCACTGAATTGTTAGACGTGGATCTGGCAAGCCATGCATATATAATTGTGTAGTAGCTGCAGCAATCAAAGTCTAGCCCGGTCCAACATATTGCTCCTCGGCCATTGATCATGTCGCGAAAGCGGAGTGCAGTGATGAATGAGTTTGAATATGTCGTCTGAAATTTCTTGTATGTAGTATGTAGGTATGTATGTATCTGGACGAGCTTGGTCCGGGCAACACGTATCGGCACCCTATGTGCCGATTACGACGCGGGATGTGTTCACCCACATGCCAGCTGTTGCCCAACTGCCGCCAGAGACTCGGGACCGACTTTGAACAGAAACACGTCCCTCTATGTAGGCAACAGGGATTTATCCCATTGAAGCAAATCATCCACAGGGCAGCATTGTACGTACAATGCGGGAGGACTCAAGCGAATCCAAAATAGCCACCTTTAGCCGAAAACTCTTTAAAGTTCGTGTATCCAGTCGCGATCAAAAACTCCAAGGGGAGTGAGACCACTTGAAGGCCAGTGCCTGCAACCTATTAAGCTTGCGGTTGTGACAAGCTTGGATAGGTAGGGCTCTTACTGTACTGTACAGTACAGTAGCAGCAATTGGAGATGCGGATGATTGCCCGGGGTCCCGTGTAGATGCTGAGTGGGAGGGAGGACTGGAAGTTCTTGTGAGCGTGTGGCTTGTCCCATGGAAGCCAGGCTACCAGGGCACCTCGTGCGCCGTTCACTAGATGACCCCATTAGAAGGCATGGTTCTCGAGGCCCATGCCGTGGTGCAGGGATATCCTCAGGACCCATGCCTCCTAGCTTGCACAGGACTGGCTCATCTCCATGCGAGAGCCCCTCCTCTCCCCGAAGTTTAAACCCCCATTGTTTGATGAGCAAGAAGCGGATCGACTAAGCACCCCAGCACCACATGCGCGATCTTCCGCAGCCACGTGAAAGCCAACCCTCAGAAGAGACTGTGCCGCAGATCAATCGATTGGTCCACCAATGAGTCTTAGCCTCCCAGCATCGTATGGATGAGTACGGGAGGATAATGTATTTTTGTCTTCCACCCGCCAAAATGCAGGTAGTCGCGATGTGCAGCACTGGGGCTATGTATCCCTCCCCAGCTTTTCGTGATGCCATGTGGCAGTTCAGAGGACCTTAGGAACGTTAGTAGATCCGGTCGAGATGGCTCGTCTTGCCCGGTGTCTTGGTTGCCCGTCTTCCCTAGATAGGTAAGTAAAGGGGACGTACGTACAGAACTTGTCATGCTCGAGATTTCATCAGCGTTGGCTAACTACTGGCCGGGGACAATTGGGTAAAGTTGTGTACCTAGGTAGTGTGCTGCACTGTACGGAGTACTGTCCTGTAAGCTAGGTCGTCAATCAATTGCTGCTTGTGTCCAGCAACGCCCTAGCCACACCACGCACGTGTCGGGGAGAGATCTAGCTGCCCTGGTGACCGGTACGATTTAGGGGCGTTAATCTTGATGAGCTAGCCGGGCCAATCGACAAGGGGTGTTCTGAAGCGACACAACACGATGGGGCGCAAATCCCCATGATGATGAGGAGGGAAGCTGGAGAGAACAAAGAAAAATCATTACCCGAGGAGAAGCGATTTACCTTCAAGGATACAGCCCAGCAGCTGTTTCGCCGGCCGAATAGGGAGGTGCAAGGTCGGGTGCGTCCTTCAGAAAGTGCGACCTCGATGAATGATGAATGAAGGAGGCATGTATGAGGTGGCTCTTACCTACCAAGGTCCAGCTTCTTCTACCTACGTACTGTATCAGCTCAACTCGGATTTTTTTTAAATGAATGGTTTCAAATTCAACCATTTATTCTTTCATTGCCTTGATCAACCTCTCCGCCAAAGCTTCAGCAGCTCATGCATGCACCTTGCCGCTTTGATATGGTCTTCCGTCAGACCCTGATTCAGCTCGAGTCCCGCTCGTCCCTGCCAACACACGACCTACGAAATTGCTTTTTATACGATTCGCATCATGCGACTTTTATGATGACAACAAATACATACCCAGGTACTTGTTTTCCTCATCAACAAGCCATACCCTCCTCAACCGCCCGTAGCCCGAATTCAATAGGTACCTTAGCAACTTAGTTTGTCCTGCCACGCGGGCGCCTCGAGTTTTGCTACTGGAAATATCGAACTATGGCGCCTCCTGGTTAAAAAACACAGAATCACACGTGCAGTTCGAGGACAAGGCAATGCAGACCAATCAAAGTCAGTGGCCATTCATACACGAGAACCAACTCTTGGTGTGGGTTTCCACGCCAGACCGGACTTCAAGGACCCATATATATGCCCGGCTTGGCTATCCTTTCGGGGGTTTTCTTCTAGGTATCCTTATTATCGTCACGCCAAAAGTGTCGATCTTTTGCTTTATGGTGTTTTCAGCCGACTCGTGGCTGCGAAGCTATGTACCGGTAGCTGAAATTTGTTTCTGTGCGGTCCTACAGGAACCCATGTTATGGACCAGTTTTCGCGACTGAATATCGACCACGATTGGTGAGTTTAGCATCCTTTTGTCTGGGTATTTTGCTCAATCTGTGTTGAAGTTACGAATACAACGTTCATCATAAGGACTCGCCCCCTGGCTCATCCTAGCTTTCGGCTCATCAATCAGGAAGCTATCGACCGCCTTCTCTGACGTGGGCTCCTCGAAATCGTTAGGCCTGCTTTATTAGTAGGAAAAGCTTTGGCTTTTCCAGTTGTCTGACGTCAATTCAAGTCCTCCTGACTGATTCCTACGCTGAAACTCCAATAATCGCATCGTTGATTTCTGAATTGTCCAATCCTATCATTGATGGCTCGACGACCTTGCTTGCTTGTTCAGCAAACTCGAGACCAACACATTATTGAGGGAATACGGTCAGCATTGGTTTGTTTTCTTCTTGAATCTCTTTATGCATGGAACGGATATAGTCTCTTGATCTTTGACAGCTCTCTTGGTGAGACATGTCAAATACGATTTGGGGCAATTATTGGAACACAGAAATGGCGTCTTGTCCGCTACTTGTTACAGTTTGAGACTATTTACCATCAACCAAGCTCCTCGGCAAGTTCATATTTGGGCTCAAAACAGCCTATGGAAACATACACGTTTCACAGACTCCATCCCAAGCACGTTTTCACAAGGAAATGATCAGTCTCGATCATAATTTTACCGTATCACGCCTCACATCTACGCCTTGAGACTACCAAATTGAGGCGCCATGGTCAGCAACCCGTGTTAGCATACCACAACAAGTGCCGGCACGGTAATTGCGATGTCTGTCAACCCACATTTGTTTGGCGCGAAAGCAGTGATACAGCCATGCATTATCACGCCGACTCGCTTGTTGTTGGGTACACACTGCGTCACTGAGACAAACCAGATTAATACTTTCAAAAGATGATACAGTAACCAGTACTCTCATCCACATCATCTCTTTCCTCCCGTCCTACTCCTTCATATCAGCCCTGTGCACCGATATGGCGTCGGATGTCAAGCAAATCACCGCTTTGCTTCACCTGGACTAGTAGCAGATGAGACTCGATACATCGAGTCCATTCAGCTCTGCATATCCGTACAGCCTAGCAATCGCCATCGGATGAAGGGTCCCACCAACCTCTCTTGCGGGTGTACCAGTACATTAGAGTCATCCGGGAGGCGGCTTTCGTCCCAAACTCTCTTTTTATCGACGCGATACCCTTGCTCCTCGCCAAAGGACACCATATTGGCTCTCGTCTGAGCTAGCTTCGGGTACACAGTCCAGGTTGTGTAGTCTCTTTGACCCAGCCGTCTGGTACAGTAAAACCTAGCAAACTCTCCAGAACAGGAGCAGTGCGCAAAGTTTGGAGCTAACGGATACTTTGTGCTGTAGCATTCAGTTCAGTACAGATTAAGGATGAGCGTTCACTCAAGCTCGAATCGGCAACTTGTGAACGTCCAGATCTATCTCTCAACGTTTAATGACGATGCTGCAAACCAACAAACAACAACATTCGATTTCGACCCACTGGACGGAAGAAACTAATTACAACTCTTGACCGACAAGATAGCATTTCTCAACTGATACATTTCCCACAGGGTCATGTCGCAGAGTGAGGGCTGCTTCAGATCTCAGCTGAACCCCAATCTCGTATCAACATCTTGTCCGTCAGTTGACTTAGGTTTGATTAATTAACACACTGAGACACAGATAAGTGGTCGGCTACGACATGGCTGTCCTATCATCAGAGCGGTTTACACAACGAACTAGTATCGTCACTTCTACGCCTCGATCAAGCACGTATGCACTTGGATCGAGCCCTCAGGCCTATGTATGTATGTAAGTCGCTAGTTCAACGCCCTCCGTCCCCACCAGCACACAATGCTGAGAACGCCATGTCTCCCGCCTGTCATCGGTCGGTTCTATTTCCAAAAGTGCCATCAGAGGGCAGGTTGAAGATATGGATTTCTCTGCTGGCCAGGATCTTGTGGCGGCTGTAGAGCCAAACATCCATGTGTCACCACCGGCCTTGCTTGTTTAGGACCAGTATTGAACACATTGGATAGCTCGCTCTCCATGATTGCCTCTGGTACTATCTGAGTTTCAAAGGACCATGCAGGGAGGATCCGAGCTCTCTGCAGGATCTGACCACCGTCTTGTGTCTTGCCCACCCTCCACCAACAAAGCACCACTGTTTTGACAGGTCTCAAAAAAGCATCCATTGACATGATAACCTGATTTTTAGCAAGACTCCCCGTGCTGCATCTCTCATCAATTATCACATCGGTGTCTTGCTCAGCCCAATCAAGTCGATGGAGTGCCTGAGACCTGTCTCACTCTTTTTGCTTTTGCCAATAACCTAGCATCCAGTTTTTGCTCCTCTCTCATCTAAGCTTGTCTGTTCCCTTGCGTATTCAAGCCTCATTTCTGTTTAAAGGTCTCATATCCATACATTTCGAATATTTCTCCACATCGGAGAGTAAGGCCCAATACTGTACTTGATATCACGCTGACTTCATGGTGGGTTCTATAGCGGCTGCATGGTGAGTCTCCTTCTGGCGAGACATGCATCAGTCTTTATGATTGTGCTTTTGACTTGCAGCAGACGACCCAGAACTGGCTAGTCATCAATGATCTGAAGATGCTTGAGAGATCGCTCTTCCCGGAAAGCTTCTCAACCTCCATACTGCCTCGGCACATCGGGAGGTGGCAACAAGGCCGAGACTAGCGGAGATGAGGATTGACTAGGAAGATTGAGGATGCGCAACATGTCACTCTTCTCCTGGCCATGGACTTAGACCACCATGCCCATTGCCAAACCCCCATGGGGTTAAAGAAAAAGCCAGAATTGGCTTATGTATACTTGGATGATACTGTAAATTCATGATGATGTTTTATAAGGTCTATATCATTCTGTACTATAATTGTCCAATTATCAATGTAATATATCAGAATTGGTATGCGTCTATCTAAACAGAAATTTATCTCGAGGGTCTCCCAGATAAACAGACAGAAATTCGTGTGTGTTCCGATCAAGATTACAGTGTCCTAACAAAGTCGAGGAAAACCCCAACAACTTCTAGGTAACATTATCCGTCAACTTACAACTCTGAATGTTCAAGAGTTCCAGCCCAAGCCTCGTCAACTTGCGAGTCATATGGTGTTGCACTAATAAGCCTGGCTGAATAACCAATGGCGTTGTTAAGTCGAAAAGACTGAAAGGTTTTATTCTCTTCTTTTCATCACTTTGGTCGCTAACTCGATGGTGGATCTATTCAGAACGGTCGAGACTTCAAGAGTTGGATATTTACCTCGTTGCTTCCGAGAAAGTCGGAGCTTGAACTCTCCATCTCTCATCACCAAGGTTGGCATAAAATTTCTCTTGGAAATGGTATAACTCACATCTGAGTGACGCACATCATACTCGTCGAGATATCTTTAGTTGGTTAAGTCTTTATCACTTGACTATATCTAGATATATCGGAGTTGTGACATATGGGCGTCCCTCTATGTAAGCACAACTACATGTGGACCTCGATATCAGTTCAAATCAAGATATAATTGGTGACGACGTAACTGTTCATAGAATTCATGCGTGATAAATGAGCGTAGAAGCAATCGTGCAGAATAGGATATCGTTGCTCCAGCGACATTACTGTGATGCATATATTCTCCCAGGACCATGCATGTCTCTGATATGCGACATCTAAGCCAGATCAGACACCAATCAAATACTCCATTTCTGGGTCTCTCCTCATCTTCTCAGACGTAGACCGCTTCTTTAATGCATATGCAAGTCAACTTATCTACATACCAAAAAGCCTACACCCCTAAAACTCGAATTCGGGTCTGAACACATCCGGGTCTACACCGGCAATGGTCTTCTCGGCCAGATCCCGCCGACCCATCTGGGTAAAGACACGCCGAAGTGTATCGTATAGGGTACTGCTCCGGTTCTGTGCCGACATGCGGTCGAGTGTCTCATCAACGCCAGAGGCATTGTCGCCCAGGATCTCGTATGCTTTGCTCCGTCCAGACTTCTCGATGGCCTTGTGCATCTCCAGAGCGGCGAGGAAGTGGCAGGCAGCCTCATGGTGGCAGTGGATGTTGATACAGCTAACACCCAGGTTGTAGCGGGCGCGTACAAAGTTGGGGGCCATAGCTAGGGCCTCTTGATATGCCGCGATGGCTTCCTCAGAGCGTCCACTATTGGCGAGGGTTGCACCAAGGCGGTTCCAGAGGAGATGGAGCTGCTCTTGTTGGTTGGATGTGCCGACCTCTGACGAGTGAAGGGCCGACTGGAAGCAATCGACTGCCTTATCATAGTCTTCTGCGCCATAAAACAAAACTCCGAGACCGACCTGAACGTCAGGATCCATATGCTCACCATCAGGGCTCAGTTGTGCTGCCTTGATAAACAGATTCGTCACCTTGTTATGAAGTTGCTGTCGGTCTGTGAACCCCATCTCTGCGGGGGGATGCAGGTCCTTGGGGTCGAGAATGTTAGGATACTTGACTGACAACCACCTCTCGAGGGTTCGATATGCTGTGCTGTCGTAACCTTCGTTGGTGTATGATACCGCCAGACCCATCAAGGCCGCCAGGTTGTTAGGATCTAATTTGAGCGCTTGCTCAAGAGCCCTGATGGCTGCTGTTTCCTTCTCGTTCTGCGCCTGGGCTGTTCCTAGGTAAACCCACGCCTCGGTGTGATTGGGATTCTGCTGAACGGCGGATTCGAAAGCCAGGGCAGCCAGTGATAGGTTTCCTCCCTCTTTCATGATGCGCACACCCTCCTCGAAAGCGTTCTTTTCGTCGCGGAAGAAGTTGTCTTGTTCGAACAGGTAGGTTTCTACAGCCGGGTCACCGAGACGACCCCAATCGCCCATGCCCTCGAAGTCGGGCATCATGTTGTTGCTCCATTCGGTATCGAATTGGTCGAAATCCTGTCTAGAAGCAGCCGTCTCAGCTTGTATTCCTCTCCATATAGATTCGAAATCACCCAACTCATTAGTTTCAGACGTTAAGCCCTTGTCCATTTCATTGAGCTCCTGCTCTGCAATGTTTGCCTCTTCCTGTTCCTTAGCCTTATCACTATCCTGGAGCTCCATCGAGGCGAACTGCTCCTCCCACTTATGGTCGTCGAGCTCCACAAGGCGGCCCTTGCCTTTGAGGTCCTGTTGTTGCGGTTGGTGCATGGGCTGCTGGTTTTGGTACATCGGCTGGAACATGGGGGTGTAGCCCATCGGTCGGTTCATCATACCGCCCATCATGGGTCGCTGTTGATTCATCTGGCTAGGGACATTGCTCTGCATCGGGCTTGCTCTCGCGGAAGAACCTTGTGTGTTTAGCTGCTGGAAACGGGCAAACTCATCAGCGTTAAAGTGTGCCTGCGCAGCAGGTGGCTGGAAGGCTGATTCCATCGCCGGCTGGCCATTAAAGTCATGCGCCCATGTTGGCGATGCTGAGTTGGCTCGCATATGAGACTGGGCTGGACTAAGAGGGCCCATCTGTCCCGGCTGCATGGGAAATTCTTGCTGGAGGCTTGGGCCCTGGTTAAGGAAGCCATTCATCATCTATAGTATCAAGATATATGTATTAGTAATGGCTTCATCCGCCCTGCTCGAGGGCATACCTCATCCTGGGGCGCATTGGCGCTCTGGCTTCGAAACCCATTAAGTTGACCGCCAGGTCCTCGACCGACCAGACGGTCCTGCTGGAGTGTTCTGTCATTCTGGGTATGCTTATGAAGCTGGCTGAGGGGGTTCGCTGATGTCGAACATTCGGCACCACCCATAAACGACATGATGATTAACGTTATATAGAGTTGCTCTTAAGTAGTAGTCGGGGGTATTGGGAAGAGAAAGGAGACGATGGAGGCTTCGAATTGATGATAAGATGTTCGCTTGGTTGATTTGCGAGTAGTCGCGTGGAGGTGTGGTTTACAGATGGAAGAAGGTTGAACTCCAACTATGACCTATTGTACCTAGCGAAACCCGAGACTATGGCGGGGAAAATACCGAGGCTCCGCCGTCGCCTTTACCTTTATCGGAAGTACTTGCCGAATGTGAGCATTAGCATGACAGCAGCACACGTGACTGCGGGGTGATCCAAGGTGAGCGGAACGGCAGGTAAGGTACCTAGGTAGGTTGCTCTCGGTGAACGGTGAGCAGCGCCAGCCATGCTTTATCGATAAGAATTTTTTTTCCTCGTTCCCAAGTCGGTCGCAAGCCAGCCTCTTCCTGTCTACAAGCCTCATCACCAATCTTTCAAGGGACATATATTATCACAGACCTCCAAGATGCTCCGACAAGTGTATGTTCAACTAATTTTCTAGTACAATTGCCTGATAAACTAACTTTGATCAAGTAAACCTCGCAATGCGCGCTCAAAGCGAGCCCTTGAGAAGCGCGAGCCCAAGGCCAACGAGAACCCCAAGACATGCCTCTTCCTCCGCGGAACAACATGCTCTCAGATCGTACAGGACGCTCTTAACGACCTCCACCAAATGCGCCAGCCTCTTGCCAAGAAGTTTACCAAGAAAAACGCCATCCACCCCTTTGACGATGCCGCCTCGCTCGAGTTTTTCTCTGAAAAGAACGACGCCAGTCTGCTCGTCTTTGGCAGCAGCCAGAAGAAGCGTCCTCATACTCTGACGTTTGTTCGCACTTTTGGTTACAAGGTTCTCGACATGCTTGAGCTCTACCTCGATCCTGAGAGCTTCCGAACCATCGCCCAGTTCAAGACCAAGAAGTTCGCCATTGGTCTGCGACCCATGCTTCTGTTTGCCGGCACCGCTTTCGAGAGCCCCGTCAGCAACGAATTCACTCTCGCCAAGAGCATGCTCATCGATTTCTTCAAGGGTGAGCCCAGCGACAAAATTGACGTTGAGGGTCTTCAGTACATCATCTCCATCAGCGCCGAGGACAGCACTGGTGACGGCGATGTCAAGCCCGCCATTCACCTACGAGTCTATACCATCAACACCAAGCGATCCGGTCAGCGACTTCCCCGTGTCGAGGTTGAGGAGATTGGCCCCCGTATGGACTTCCGCGTCGGCCGAGTTAGGGAACCTGATGAATCGATGCTCAAGGAGGCCATGAAGAAGCCTCGCGGTACCGAGGAGCGCACCAAGAAGAACATTACAACCGACTCCATGGGTGACAAGATTGGTCGCGTGCATCTGGGCAAGCAGGATCTCAGCGAGTTGCAGCTCCGCAAGATGAAGGGCCTTAAGCGGAGTCGAAAGGACGCCGAGGAAGCGGTGGATGTTGTTGAAGAGGAGGAGACCAAGAGGTTAAAGCAATAGAAGATGCATGATGTTGCAGGCTCGGAGTTGGGCGTCTCGGAAAAGGTCTTAGGGAGGCCATGCAAATAATTGATTTACTGTGTTCAATCCCTAAACATAACAAGCACTGTCATATGTCTAATAAGTATACGTGTTATTACAGTTTGATATTCATCGTGATCGTGATCCTGTACAACTCACGAGTCCAGACTACTAGCATAACTACTTGGTAACGAAATAAATCGGGGTTTTTTATTACGTCTTACCCTCGGAAGTTGCATATATCGCTCGTTGGAGGATATTCCAAACACGAAGATAATAAGGCCCCGAACCATGTTCCTCTATTGCCAAATATTATATACTGATTAACCCGACGTCAATGAAAGGCCTTCCTTTCCACAATGACCCGGGCACTTGTGATACGTATCCAATATACATAGAATAAGAAAGTCATGACAAGCCCAAACAGTAGTAGCTTGGGCTTATTCTGTCTAATTGCTCTGTTTCCCACGCCTGGCTCCACCTTTCAGCTCATAAATCGTGATCGGTCGTAGACTTGACATTGTGGTAATAGACACAATGATCGAGTTCTATCGGTGCCTGATAAAGAAAATCTGGCACTGAGCTTATTCTCCCCGGCATATTAATACGCCGATCGAGTAATCTGAGGGTGAGAATATGCCACATGGCCTATTACACAGGTCATTATTAAGAGCATGATGCCTTGGTACATCTTGATATGATCCAGGGTATATGGTTTGAACACTAGAATGAGACGGTTGTGAATCATCAGGGTGTAGACCAAGCGTCGGCTATGCTCTTTCGTCGAGTCTAGAACAGAGGGGTATCCATGCTGACTAGCGATATGCTAGAGCTGATTACCAACAAGATATTCGAAGGGCCTCGAGTCCAGCTCCAAGACCCTTCAGTCAGGCGAGTCGGGAACGATAAGATCCTCATCAGCGATGGGGATAGGAGGTTGTGCGTGCTGGTGCAACATCTCGGCAAATATCTCAATGTGCTGCGTCATGGAGCCAACAACGGTCTGTTGCTCTTGTGCTTGTTCTTCCAGTTCCGTGCCCCAGATGTCCTGCGGTATGGAACTGCCGTCTAACAAGGCAATCCTTATTGGCCACTCGAGATGCCGCCACCACTTAGATCCAGGCTCGAATAAGCTGACCAAGCCCATGACCTCTCGACGAGCGACATCTTGCAACCACCATACATTGTCCATTCGCTTCAACAAGGCGAAGAAGCAAGCGAGGATGGCAAGTGCGCGGGGACGTCTCGCATCAACGAGATCGACATACCGCTTGGAAACAGTGGCAGGGAACGTGAGCGCTGCTGCTGCGTGATAATTCTTGTGCGCCCAGTTGAGTACGCTGACAGCATGTGAGTAAGCCTGAGTAGTCGAAGGAACCAGACGAGGGTCTTCGTTCATCAACTCATCGGCTAACCCTTCGAGCATGTGGCCAAAGAACGACTCAGGCGAACGCGGGTTGAGATTCAACTGGAAACCTGGCTGTGAATCAATGACAACTTTGACGATGTCGCTGTGGTGAATCCACTGCCACGAGTTCGCGACCACGGTCTTGACGCCTTGGAAGGCATGGAACCAGGAAAGCGGGGGCACATATCGACTTGTTGAGTCGCCTGGCGCGGAATCCCCGTCGTCCTTGACAAAGATGCGAGAGGCACTTGCTTGGAAGGCAATCAACGTCGCAGTGAGGAAGAGGGCCTCTGCATTGTCAGGTGTAATGCCTGAGCCCAGCGAGGCGCCGAAAGCAGAAAGAGAGGAGGCCGAGTAGGCATGTGAAGCGCGCACCAATGCCTTGTCATTTGGAGATATTGAGCGCAAATGGAGAGCTGCGACGGACAGGATGGCGTCGGCGAGGTACGTCTTGCCATTGCCAGAGAAGGCCATCTGTGGGACGGCACGCTGCCAGATATCCTCGGCGGCGGGCGAGTTGGTCAAGAGGGTCTTTGAGGTGACATTGGTGTAATGATGCATCAAGCGCAGCTCGAGCATCCGTTCGCCATGGTCTATGGTGTGGGTGGACGAGCTGATCGAAGGTTGCGAGTAGACGGAGGTCGGAGGGGACGGATTTGGTCGTGGTGCCCTTGCTGGACTTTCAGGGGCACGTGGGCGTGGTAGAGGAGTCCTTGGAGCAGAATTGAAGTTGACGGTCGGTGCAGGAGATGGTGTAGGTGCGCCGATACTCTCGGTGCTGGTATTAGTTTGGACGGCAAGTTCTTCGAGAACATCGGGGTTGCTGAAATCGCAAGGAACGCCATGTTTGGCACAGTTGCCGCATCGTGGATGAACTTCGTCACACTACAGCCAATGGAAATTCCAGTCAGTCAAGTCGTCGTCGAAATGAACAACAATATGGGGTGATTCGAGCCATTGCGAAGAATACTCATGGCTAGACAGCAGACGCACGATGTGATGCGATCAATGCGTTGGAGCATAAGCAGAGGAGTGACAAAGACCTACTTTTATCTTTCTATTCTTACACCTCCGACATCCCGCTCGAGACTTCTTGTGAGAGCGTCGAGGCGGCATGATGGATAGAGAGGAGGAGAGAAAGATGTATTTTTCACGTGTTGGTCGGTTGTCAACAGGTTACCGGGGAATATATGGAGAGGACCCTGAATTGTGAGCAAAACCGCAGCATGGCCGCAGAGGCAGGGGGGGGCCTCGATGCGGTTGGGTTTTGTAAAGGAGAAGCAGCAATTGTGGAGAGAGGAGGAAGTATGAGAAAAGTTATGAGGAAGAGAATTCCATGACGCGTGTTGAAGAACGAGAGAGGCGAGAATCGTGGTTGAGCACGGTTTATCTCTGGGTTGCTAGTAGAAGTAAAGTATGGAGTTGGGGGCAGAAGCTGAGTATAGGTAGGCAGGATGGTACCTCAGAGTTTCCCATCCAATCCAAGCAAGTGCGGTGAGAGAGAAATCGGGTGCTATTGTGATGAGATGCACAGGAGAGATGCAGCCAACGCGCAGCATGAAGTGGAGGGCAGGTAAGGTAGAGGGGCGGTCCCGTCGGCCAGGACACCTGAGGTACCTTTGTGGAGCTGGATGGAAGTAGGTAAGGTAGGCAGGCAGGCCAAAAGCTCTTGCCAGACAAAAGATGAGAGGGACCGTAGGTAGTTCCACTTTTACCATGGAAGACAAGGAGTAGGAGGTAGGTAAGGACTTTATCCCAATGAAGGTAATCTAAGCTTCTTCCATGTACCCTAAAGTACCTAATAACCTTGAGATTATGTAGATTATGGCGTAAGTTGTCTTTGGCGAGAAGTTTTTTTGACGTACCCCCGGTTCAGAGCAATGGATGCCATGGTATCCAGCCTGTCCTGTCTGTCACGCCTGTCTACGGAGTACGTACGTATGTAGGTGCATATGCATACTGTACCCAGGAATTGACGGCTTGCAGCGAATCGAACTTGAGAAGGCTGCACTGCCACAGGCAAGTCAGCAGGGATAAGGCCCTGTCCTGTCGTGTGCTTCTGTTGTCACTTGTGCCTGTCTCTCTCAAGTCTCAGCGCGGGCCGGCCAAGTCGGTGTCGGTGATGGCTTGGTTTCGGCGCCGGAGCTTCTAACGTGAGTGGAGCCCGAAGATTGACGCTTTGTCGATTGTGACCTTCGCCTAAGGAACCACGTAGGCAGGTGGACTGAGAATAACAGAAAAAAGGATCAGAACGGCCCGGATACCAGATGGTTTTTCGCGTCCTCTATGGGACAATGGGCTCAAAGGAGAAGCAGGTCGCAGAGGACCCTGGGACAAGAGAGAGACACCCAGACACTCAGACACGCACGCAAATTGCAAGATTACGCATGGACCCCTATACAGTCGTACTATGGCGTATTCTGAGAGCATGACAGCTTCAAAGACCCCTCCAGTTCAGACTCGCGTGATGTGGTGGATGATGTCGGGCATGTGAAATAGCTAAGTTCAAGTAACTTGTTCCGGTTGAGGCAGCGTCAATTGAGCACATATCAATGGCAACGACGACGTAGTATGACGGGTAGATCTCCTTGGAGATGTCAATCCTCCATCCCAAAATGATCGACAGCCTCTCGAGGGCCTGTCGGATATTGGGTGGTCTGGTGGTCCGATCGTATCATGAGATCTACCGTCTTTTTGGGGAAACAAGACCATGGCGTCCAATGAGACTGCGATATCGTGTCAGACTGAGAAAACGTTGAGCCGTCGGGAGCGTGGTTATTCCGGAAGATGAGATGAAAGATTCGAGACGTTTGGTTCCTGAGATTTAGATGACGTTTCGAGATTGATGATGATTTAATATTACTCATATGCGTATTGCACTCGACCTTAGCATCGACACCTAATGTCAAGGTGCTGAGCTACTCCAACCATGTGGCTTCAGCTGGGCATGGGTCATGACTCTTCGGTTAAGGCATAACGTTGAGGATAAGGCATCCATATCAACATTATGGAATCACCATGATATCTAGGTACAATTGCTTCTTCTTCTTGGACCTTGAGGTTCCTGAGCCAACTTAAGAACTTTTACATGGCATTATGTCCCAGTTCTTGTGAGCTTTAGATACTAGAGTTGTCAACTTTAAATATTAATCATCCGTGCCCGCCCATCTATTGGTGCCAACACCAGGTCTGCTGACTACCTACCTCTGTCGGTGGACATGACGACACCAACAATCACGACATCGCCATCCTGCAAGGAACCGCTTATATTTTCTGGCACCTTTCTCAAAGGTGCGTGAGAACTTTTGCGGGGGACGGGACAGTCACCAACACAATCAGCCGCGAAACATATTGTGCTGCTGCCACACAAAAAAGGTTCGGTAACAGAGGTTGTTCACACCAAACGAGAGTATCCCTGTTCAGGAACTCGGTCGTGGATTCTATTTGAGGGTTATGGCTTGGCCTGCAGTCTTGATTCCAAGCCAGAATGCAGCTTGTCTTGTTATTACTGCAATGTGACATGAATAAAGTTCCTTGGAAATATTCGCAGCCAGATCGGATTTAGGTAAGTGGTCCGTATATATAGCAAAAGAATCATTAGGCCCTGATCTATACGAAACATCCGGTCACATATACGATCCGGCACCTATACTAAAATTAAAGCTATACCTAAAAGAGCAGCTTTTAATAATAGATTAACTATTTAA
>JABFFJ010000126.1:0-27479 GCA_013623715.1 Fusarium verrucosum
TATAATTTATATATTATTTACTTTATAATATATATTTTCTAATTACTCCCTTTTTACTAGTTATTGAAATATGGGTATGTGCTGACAGGTCCTAGGGTCGATAGGTTCCCTCTAGAAGCATGGCCATTAAATATCACAATCGATCCCTTTGGTCCTTGAACTAAGTTCAGACTAAATAAAAGTGAAAGTCAAACTCAGCCAACATGACCTCCACCATCAAAGAGTGCTTTGTTGAGCGCAAGGACGCTATCCAAGTTCACGACCACTGTCCCGAACAACCCTACGTTGAGTTGGAGATACCACAAGACGCCAACAGAGTTACTGCGGTGACATTTGAAGGAAGATCTCGAGATCAAGGCAAGGAGCATTGAAATATTTTGTTAACTATCGTCACATGGACTAACCTTTTCAATAGGCTGGGCAGATAAATCCGAAGCAGTCTCATACACATGGTGGGACGCCTCAGTCAAACGCCCAGAAGGACGCGGAGATCTCCGTACAATCACCATTTTCAACAACCGTCTCGCAAACGAAGAACCCCACAACTGGTCGGACCGATGGACTGTGTTTCATGGGCCCCGGCGACGACTTTGGGTTGAAGCCCTGCGACCTGGTGATGTTATTCAGCTTGTCCCTCGAGCCATGTATATGGCTTGGGTCAATATCATTGATGAGGGAAGAATCAAGATTGAATATGAACCTGAGGAGATGCATGATGAGCTCCAAGCCCTGAATATCACGTCAAACTCCAGACACTACTCAGAGATTTTGAGTATTGAGCGTCAAGATATTCGACTTCTCCACGTCGAGGCGGGGACTTTTGAAGACCCTCTGAGGGGATATTTTCGTCTTGCTAGTCTCAGAGATGCCGAGGCAAAGGGAACTCATTTTAACGCCCTATCATACTGCTGGGGAAATCTTACCGACCGAGAGGAGATCTTCCTGACTCCCAGTACAAAGGATCTCCAAGGAGGAACGGATGGAGTCCCATTCAGCATTGGAAAGTCTGCCGCTCAAGCTCTTCGTCGCTTAAGGAAAGAAAACGAGACGCTAGTGATCTGGGTAGACGCTATCTGCATCAACCAGGATGATCTTGAGGAAAGGGCTCAACAAGTCACCCTAATGAGTCAGATTTACTCGTTGGCCTCGACGGTCCATATATGGCTTGGAGAAGACAACCAAGGCGTCGAAGCCTGTTTGAAGCTTATACGGGATATTTGCAATTCAAATACCGGACTGTGTCAAGGCGGCGAGCAATGCCAATGCATCGGAACAGCACATTCGACTCCGTTGGAGGACATCAGGGCACATGAACAAAAGATAAAGAATGAAGGGAAGCCGATATCCTTCAAGGGAATGTGGGAAGTTTTTGACATACATATGAGGGCATGGTCAAGTGAAATTATCGACCTTGCGGGTTGGTATGGCAACACCCAGCTCTCGTTCTTGATGTGTACTTTGTATGAAAACCCATGGTTCACCCGAGTTTGGGTCATCCAGGAGGCCTTGTCAGCAAGACAGGCGTATATTCACTGTTCTGGGGAGCAGGTCCCTTGGGAAGAAGTAGTTCAAGTTAGCAATTGGCTTGAACATCCAGCATATGCAGGTCAAAGTCCCCATATCTCTTCGCAACAAATTTCAATGGCGGCCATCTGGAAGACTTTGAAGCCGAAAGGAAAAACGCGAGAAGTTCCTACTACGCCCATCGAAGCTCAGGATACAAATGAACTGTCGAGCATTCTGGAAGTGTTTCTTTCTGGTCTGGATCTCAAAGCGACTGATCCGCGAGACAAGCTGTTTGCTCTACTCACTTTTGCGAACGAGACTCACGATACCACGCGGCTGGATGATCTGATACGACCAAACTACGATAAGAGCAAGGAGAGAGTGTTTGCCGACTTTACCCGCTGGTGGATCCGAGAGAACGGCTCTGTAGCCATCCTGTCATCTATTCACTGCCAACCGTCACGCACATGGGTCAAGATGCTAGGTCCAGAGGCTCAAGACCCGGTAACTAACCGCCCGACCTGGTCTATGGACAGTAAAGGAAGCTCGAGACGGACCCAGGCCAATTTGAACGCTCGATTCAAGTTCAAAGCAGCAGGCGACACAAAGCCAGATCTTGAACTTCTAAAGACGGATGATCATCTTGTTCTTCGACTCTCGGGTGTTCACGTTACAGAGATCAAGCGTATCAGCCATGCGCCAATCGAGTACATATATCCTTACCACGAAGACGAAGAAGACCGGAGCGAGCTATCCACGGTATTCGACAAGATCTTTGACCCCTGTGCTCTCACACCATTCTGGACAAGCAAGCACAGCGCAGATGACTATCAAGTGGAGAATACAGAAACTTGCAACATGAAGTATATAGACCATATGGGCGCTCACTGGAACTATACAGAGAGAGAAGCGCTCACGGTGATAAGGCCCAGCGACGGGTCTGAGTTGGAGTATTACGAGACGGATAAGCTGCCGACATGCATGCAACCTTGCTACTTTGCTACGACATCGGGATTGTCTGGACTGTGTCCTTGGCGGTCAAAGGAGGGAGATGTGGTTGTGTTGCTGGATGGAGGGAATGTACCGTATTTGTTACGACCTGTCGGTGACCAGCGATATGAACTAGTTGGGGAGTGTTATGTGGATGGGATTATGCATGGGGAAGGGCTGGAGGAGCCTGGCAAGAGAACGGTGTTTGATCTTGTGTGATGGTTGCCTTATAATGAAGGAATCTTTGAAGTAATAAAATCTTGACGGGACGAAGAAACGCGAACTCCTCAAATATTATCTGCTGAACTTGACGAATAAACTGTGTACATACTACCAACATAAAAGAAAACAATATTAAGCTTTACCGCACCCACCAGTGACCACGCCATTACCTCCCATAGCTAACACTAAATCAAATAAACAGCTACCGCGGCCACCACGGCTGCCATCCCACCAACGCCGCGGATGTTGTTGATGCTCGCGCCAGACTCAGGGACCTGAGCTGAAGGAGTAGAGGCTGCTCCCGAGCCAGTAGGTGCAGCAGCTCCGGCAGAGCCATTCGAGTTTGATACCACCATCAAAGGCTTCTCAGTGCACGATGTAGTAGGAAGAGCAGATCGTGTAACCATATCGGGGGTTGTCACGGCCGAGGGACATCCGCTGCAGGTGATGGTAGTTGACTCAGAGTCGGCGGCGTTGACTCCGGACAGAACTATGCATGTTAGTCGAGGTACAGATGTCTCTGTAGGTTCCCGTATCTTACCTGCAAGAGATGCGATGATGAAGAACTTCATGTTTGCAGAGTGTATGGTTTTCGTGAACGAGTGAATAAGGCTGATGACTTGATTGTGTGACAAGACAATGGAAAGGTTCGCCTTATGGGAAAAGGCACAGGTAAAGAGATACTGGGTAGTTTAATGGTTAGAAAAGCATTGCTGGAAAACAATTCTTTCAAGGCCAATCAAGTTTCCAACTTGTCAGCCATCGACTATGAATTCAACGGAGCAAACTCTCCCCGAAGATAGTCGGATAGTCGGATAGATTATCAAATCTCCCTGCCTCCCTCACTTACACCAATTTCTCAAATTCCAAGCTAAAGAAAGACACCTCCAAGTCTGAGCCCCAAGCTATCTAGTTGGTCAGATGGTGGATAGTCCGCGCCATGTCTTACAAGAACGCCAACTATAACTCAATTCCTCTTAGCTCACGGAAACAAAACTTGCCGGAGGTTGCCAGCCCCGCAACTAGGAAACAAAGAACGAATCATATCCAACGCTAGATTCAAGCTATTGTTAACGGGTAGAAGAGATGCCGAGTAAGTTCCTGGCGATCATCTATACGTCCCTAATTTGGCATTCATTGAAATCAATTTGGGAATCATGACGTCTTTGTTCGGCAATTGGTTTCTGGTTCGGTATGTGTTGCATGTTTCTTGAGGCTTTGATTGTGTGGTACGCTACTTGGAACTGGGTTTTGCTAGTCATGTTGGTAAGATTGGATGAGCCACAAAGATCAGACCGGATGGGCAAGAAGCCGAAGAATAAGTGTAAATCTCAAGATAGAACTGGATTGCGAGTCTAGTAACTAGGCAGGAGAGACATGAGAACGTCGACGCATCATGGTAGATTAGTGCCATGTATTGAAAGTCATTTAACTTCCTATAATGACAATATATTTACCGACACCTGCTACTAGAAACTCCATAAAATAATTTGAATATCCTATACCTTGTTTTCTTTTCATCAATCTGATAATCAGCTTTGTTTACAACATTTTCGACTCTTAATTCATCATGCATTTCCCTACTACCCTCTCTCTTGTGGCCGCTGGTCTCGTCTCTGCGGCCCCTGTCATTGAGAAGCGCGCCTCCCAGATCAACGACGGAGTGATTCTCAACTACGCTCTCACTCTTGAGCACCTGGAGAACAACTTCTACCGTGAAGGTCTTTCCAATTTCACCAAGAAAGACTTTGCCGATGCGGGTTATGACTCAGCCTTTTACAACAACATTAAGAAGATAGCTTCTGATGAGACTACGCATGTCGATTTTCTCACAAAGGGTCTCAAGGGTATGTCGTCACAGAAAGTATCTTATCTAGAAATACTAATTCACGTCAAGCTGCTGGTGTCACACCTGTCAAAGAGTGCACATACTCCTTTGGTGTTACCGATGTCAAGACCTTCCTCGCTACCGCGTCCGTCCTCGAAGGTGTCGGCGTCTCTGCCTACCTCGGCGCCGCTGCCGACATCATGAGCAAGACATACCTCACTGCCGCAGGCTCTATCCTCACCGTCGAAGCCCGCCATTCTTCCTACATCCGTGCTGGGCTCAAGCAAGCCCCCTTTGCCCAACCCTTCGATGCTCCTCTGAGCTATAATGAGGTTTACTCCCTAGCCTCAGGTTTCATCACCGGCTGCCCCAAGGAAAACCCTGCACTTCCAGTCAAAGCCTTCCCCAAGCTAGCTGTCGCTGCTTCAAGTGGAGAGGTCAAGACGGGTAGCACCGTCACTCTACAGACACCTGGTTACACTCTTGAGGGAGGTGATGGACAGAAGGTCTACGCTGCCTTTATCGCTGTAACTGGGCCAACATTCGTCGAGACCAAGGCTGTTGATGGCGGTTTCTCTGTCGAGATTCCAGAGGGATTTGCTGGCCAGACATATGTTGTCCTCACTGGCTGCAAGGATGTTGTCTCTGATGATACAGTTGCTGCTGGTCCTGCCATTATTGAGGTGAGATGACTTGTACGATTCATGCCATATTCAAGTTACTGACATATAAAAGATTTCCAGCTAAGGGTAAGAAACGCCACACTGGGGTCAGAAGAACACGATGGCGGCCCATGGAGTCAGTCTATTGAGTCCAAAACCTTAATAAACCTAATGTATATATACATCACCTCTTTCAACGATAGGTTCTAGTTCAAATTGACTTTTTAAATATTTTTAATCACACTCGCGTACTATCATCTCATGGCGCCATCGAAAGATCGGCCAAGTTCCTAAAGTGACTTCATTGTTTACAAATTCACCAACTCCCATGTCTCAGACTTGAGCTCTCCATAACTCTCAAACTGAATTTGTCTATGATGCCACTAAATTATGTAGATCGCCGAACGATCCCCCAAAGGCGAGGTTTTTATCAGCGTGCCGCCGTCACAGCCGCTCAGAATTATGGACGCGCTGGTGTCTTATCTTACTCAGAAATTGGTGCAGCTTATGGCAGAGTTGAAGTGAGGCCCGGGTAACGCATAATTTGAACTAGGACTACCAAGATGCGGCTCCTCTCATCTCACTTGTGCTCGATATGAGTGGTAACTAAGGATATTACAGAGGGATTTACGGATTCCAGGTATGTTCCAGTTTGCATGGAGATTACTTGTTTTGATATGATGACGCGGTGGGCATTTGGAGTTCCTGGTTACATCACGCCTCAGGAGTGTTTGGAGTTTGTTAGTGTTTGTCACCTTCACATAGAACAAACTACATTCACAAAGACACAGAGAACACAAAAAGTGAGTAATTTTACTTGATTGTTTTCATACGGCTTCTCTACCCGTTACCCCATCGTCAGAATCTAACTTCGCTTAGGCGTCTAAACATAGTGGTCAGCACAAATCAAAGTACAACATCTCATAAAGACTCACTGAAGATGAGAACACCGTTGTCGTTGCCAATGCGCTCACCGAGGTTGAGGTCAGTGGGAACAGAGTCTCCGTCGACGGGGTTGAGGTTGGCACGGAGGACAGGGACGCTAGCACCGCCCTCGATGCTCAGGCTGATGTCGGAAGAAGAGTGAGAGAAGTCTAAAGATTCCCGTTAGCATGATGAAATGTGCTGAAAGATATCGGATGACTTACTCTCACCACCCCACTCAAAGTGACCATCGTTGTTTCCGATGTAGTAGTCGAGATCAAGACGAGACTCCTGAGGGTTGCCATCAGAGTCGTTGCACATGGCGACGAGGATGTGGCCGTCCTCGAGGTAGATGTTGGAGGAGCTCTCGTGAAAGTTGCCCATGTTTGCGGTTGTTTGAGTAGAAGAGGACTGTTGTGAGGTGTTGATGAAGGAGTTGAGTTGCAGAGGGAGGTTAAGGGTCTATATATACTTCCTCGACAGTGATTCACGAGAGGCCTCGCACCTGCACCTCCACAGAGCCAAGACCGAGAGTCGCACGAGAAGGCGACATTGAAGCTGCCACGACTTCAATGCAATACATATCCACTTCTGACAAGGACCCCTGAATATCCATCCGTTAGTCTTTGTACTCCTCAAAAGCCGCGCGGTTGAAGGGACCCGCCCTGGTTCATGCACGCACGACGTGGAGGTATTGGCTGGTGCGTATTATGAGGCCTCTTCCTGAGGGAATTCTGTAAGCCTCCTATCTTTTGTTGTTTCATAAAGTCCAGGACTCTATATGGGAGGATGCTGAGTGGGCTTACATCACTTGTTGTTGATGCAGTGTTGTTTTGGTTTGATTGGGGGCTGTGCGGTGAGAGTAGCAGAAGCATCTTGCTAATGTCTTGGCGGAGACGGCATCCAATGATCAGCAAACCCTTGGCACTTTGGAGTCTTGGCTTAGGGGTCCGATAACCGCTTATAACCTGTCATACTACGTAGTCGTAGCCGGGAATTCGTAACAGAATACATAATATCTTGTCATAAGGCCACTTTGCAATTGTTGTTGAGAGATGGGGATGATAGCACGTGATTAGATAAACCGATAAGACTTTGTCAATGACCTCATTTCACTCGATTGAGGTTGGCGCATGAATTGACTTACATAGTAGAGTCCCGCAGATGGAACGTCAATCAGACCAAACGTCAACAATCCATACCCAACGTACACATATTCACCGCTCCCATGAACGAGACAGGGATCTACAGTAGCATCACTGCTGAGCCCCAAGAGCAAGCTGTGAAACGGTTACTGACAACATCAAGACAGATAGCTCAGAGATGATCCTCGCATGATTTAGGAAGATCAAGGCCATATCCCAATCCGTAAAATTAGCGGTGAAAGTGTAGATCAAACAACTATGGATTCATTGATTTCATGCTACGTGTATCTCAAAGTTAAAAGGATCGACGGTGGCCTGCGTGTGAATGGTTGCATCTTTTTATTCCCCTCTTTCGCGTTAAAAGTGTCCTTTACGCGTCAGTGGAGGAGCTCTCGCGATGGGTCTAGGTTGTGCCACCGAGTCGCGGCATCAAGTTGCGCCGACAACGCCACGATATGTTTGAAAGAAACATTGTAATTACGATAAATTCTATTTAATGGTCATGTTCTCAGGATTTTCGTATCGCAAGCTATGAGCAATTCAAGGCATCCCCAGTCTCTACCCCAGCTTATCCCAGCTCATCACAGGGAGCTCTGTCCAGGTGTAATCTAGATTGCTAGGATATTTGCCGCACGAGCCAACCAGAAACATCAAATACGTTCCTGTATACATATGATGTGATCAGGATGCCCTCCACTTTCCTGGTAGTCCGCTCGAACTAGATACGTGGTATATGCTATGGATGCAGCTTGCTGGTTCGGTGTCGCCCTAGGGGGTAGAAGAAAAAACCAGACTGAAAGTTATAGTACTATATTATCTTAATAAATTAGCTATATTTTAGGTTCTTTTTACTTAATTCTAGATTACTAATTAGCTAAAATAAGAATAAAAATTTAATATTTATATTAAATATTAGGATTTATTAGGATAAGGTATAGCTAGTTTATTAAGATAATATGGTATTATAGTATTAGAGAGTCCGGTTTTTTCTTTAACCCGAGGCGCCCTATGATTTGCATCTTATTAGATTCCTCTATGAGTATTTCACTGTCTGGTTATCAAGTCTACTGGCAAATTCGGCCACGACGACACTCACATCATCAAGGATTTGTAACAGGAGATATGTATCAATAATTATATGATTGAAGCTAACGTAAAAGATAGTAAACGAGAAAATAGGAACAATGAGCCTCACCGTCATGACCTTCGAACAGCTGAAAATAAGTAGGGACTACCATCTTATCACGTCTTCTCCTTCGCTAGCCATTCTTCGTGCCTCTTCTTCAATTTCTTACGCTTGTTCTTGGATAAGGGCTTGCCCTCTGCATTCATTGTTGGGACACCGCTTTCATCCCATGCCGAATACTTGTCTAAATCCTTGAACATCAGATGAAATTCGACCGCCGCGTCACGCGACTTCTTATTCTTGTCGGCTTCCCTAGCCTCCCTTTCCCGCTTGGCATTCGCCTTTTCAATGCCAGCTGATTCCCGCACCGCGCGTGCCTCGATGATCAGCTTGTCGAGGGGTCGTATCAAAGCAGGCTGGGGAGTCTGGCGGTCCTCGAGATAGATGCCTAGGTCCCACAGATCGACATCGCGGAGCTGGTCACACAAGGCGAGTATGTCTTTTGCTTCCGCACGCTGGCCTGCGAGATCTTTGACGCTGGCGTGGAACTTCTGTAGTACTCGGTAGTAGGGCTCAGAAGCCTCGGCCACTGGTGTTGACGTTGCAATCATAGTGTCATCGGCAAGCTTCGCCATGGCTGAATGATCGATCGAGCCGGAACAAGCCAAAGATCGAACCGTGTCGCGCAATAGAGATGCAGGGTAGACGTAGGGTTTCGCTAAGACGGGAATATCTAGACCCGACCACCCAATACGGTCCGGATCACTAAGATCTCCTTCGGCATCCAGACCAAAGATGGTGACGATGCGTGTTATCCACCGGGCGAGCGTTATGACTGTTTGATCTGCAAGAACCTTCTCAGAGTTGAATTCGGTCACAAGATCGGAGAGAGTTTTCATGACAGTAGGCGTATCGAAGGAATCGCAAAGAGCTTTGTCGACTTCATCCTTTGCCCTTTCCAGAGATGTAGACAGTTTGTGGTCTGGAATACCGGGTTCTTTCGCGGAGCTGGATCGTCTAGACAGGTCCAAGCTCTTTAAAAAGAAGTTGTTGAGCTTCCCCTCCCATCCTACCACTGTCTTCATAAGTTCATCTGTTACCTCGATACCATCCTTCCAAGGCATGAGGAGGAAGCAGATTCGGAGGGAGCGTGCCGTCCACTCGTTCTCGTGGAGAGCAGCTCTGATTGTCGTGTAGTTCTTGAGGCTCTTGCTCATCTTCAAACCTCGAATCCTACCACCTGTTAGCGAATTTGTACGGCAGAATCAGCATTGAACCCTCTTACCTCAGTTGGCCCATGTGAATGAAATAGTTCGTCCACTGTACCGGGCATTCGTGTGTCGACCAGTAAGCTTCCGATTGTGCGAGTTCGTTATCATGATGAGGGAAACGAAGGTCGGCGCCACCGGAATGGATATCTAGCGTCTTCCCGATCACTTCAGAGGCCATCGCAGAGCATTCAATATGCCACCCCGGCCGTCCAAGGCTCCAGGGACTACGCCATGATGGCTCGCCTGGTTTGCTGGCTTTCCACAGCGCAAAATGATTCTCGCTCCGCTTCATTGACCTTCCCTTAGACAGTGAACCCTCACCATCGGCCAGGAGGGCGGGATCGTTCTTGCTCCACGGTTCGAGCCGACAGTAGCTGTGCCCAGCCTTCTCAAATGAGTCGATGTCGAAATAGACGGAGCCGTCAGGGGTAACGTAACCGAAACCTTTGGATACGATCTGCTCAACGAATTTGACGATCTGATTGATATACTCGGTCACACGAGTGAGATGGTTAGGACGCAAGACATTCAGTGCATCCATATCCTCGAGGAAGCGGCGTTCGAATTTCTCGCTCAGATCCCGGTAAATCTCGTGGTTATCGGAATCCATCTCTGCACCATATAATGTATCAAGATAGGGTCGCAAGATATCATCCGTCTTGGTGAAAAATTGAGGTAGCTTTCCTGGGGATTGCAGAGCTTCTACAGCCGATCGTGCTGTTCCAATGTGTGCTCTCAGTAGCAAATCGTCAACAGTGACAGCTTGGCCCTGTACTGCTGTCGGTGCTTTGGCTTGGGTTGGAGCCACGGCGTATTCCTTGTAAACTTCGGCTAGTGTCTCAGAAAAGTTCTCTGGGCTTGTATCGGAAGGCAGAGACGGAAGGTTCTTGCCAATGTGGTGTCGGAATGCGGCTTTGGCGACTTTCAAAAGTGAATCGTTCACAGAATCGTCCTCGGTGGCATTCTGCTGCTTGAGGCGCGCGAGCAAGTACTCCTGGCGACCCTTCACGATGATCTTGTCGTCAATATCGGTCGTATTCATGACGAACTTGACATCGAAGCCGAAGTAGTCTTTCATGATGCGGCGGATAATGTCGGTCGAGACGTAGTTCTTTGCATGACCGAGATGGGCATCTTCGTACACTGTCGGGCCGCACGCGTACCACGTCACAGTTTTGCCTGTCGGATCGACTGGGATAAAGTCATTCTTTGTTCTCGTTAGGCTATTGAAAATCTTCAGCCGTGGGAGCTGGGCGTTGGGTTGTGTTGATGGAGGAATCCATTGTGGTTGTTGGTGAGCGGAAGCCATTCTCAATATGTTGAGGTAAAGGTTTTGGTAGAGGGAGAAACGAAGAAAGGAAAATGATTTCTTACACTCGGTTTAGGTAAATAAATCTCGGCTTTCGGTTGGCAGGTTCAGGCAGGGATGACTCACTTCTTTCAAAGTGCGGAAGGAACATAGGCTTTCAGCCACAAGCTCAGTTGCAAGAAAGGACCTCAACCAAGGTTTGGCGGGAATTAGGATTACGACCACAAGGCTCATCGTGTTATCACAGCATCATGTATAATGCCTACGTTTATATGTACAGCTTTTTTGTAGTGTTGCCTTGATCAATCTTTGATTGATATGGATATTTTATAATGAAACTAATCTTAGTTAAGGGCGCTTTATCAGCCTATTCTCTGCTTTCTCCTCACCCAAACCTCTTTGTTGATTGCAGCATCGACCTTCTCCTCTGTATCAGAGGTCTCTGTTTCCTTGATATCTCTAACTTGAACCTCCCAAGTCTTGAGTCTATAACTTCCCCGATCAGACATGCCGGTGAATAGGTCAAAAGACCAGCCATGATTTGGACACGTCAATCCAGCGCTGAGTGTGATTCCAAAGTCTTCAATGTCGAAGGGAGTGCCTTTTGAAAGAGGGAATAGGTTATGCGGACATGACTGAGATCCGTTAGTCATTCTGCTGAGGAGTTGTTGGAAATTTACTCACATGGTCGATTGCATGAAATTTGCCTTTGTATTGGAAAACGAGAACCTGATCAGTTAGTGACTCCCCCAAGGCATCATCTCCGACCCCAACTTCTTTCGCAGAGGAAACATCCTCCTTGGGGATGTAAAAGGCCTTGCAGCCTGGTATTGATTTTGTGTTGCACAAGCGGTGTTTTGCAAGGTTGCCTGCATCATCATCCACATCAGGAAATGCTGATGTATACCCTACAAACGTCCATTGTGTACCTTGACGGGAGAAAGGGTTGAAGAAATTCATGTTAATGAGGGTATTTTTTCGTTCCGCGATTTTGCTTTGGGCAAGAAGTCAAAAATTGCTCCTGGGGCGCTGGTTCACAGACATGTGACCTGTCACGTGAGCTATCCTATATTCGAGAAGTTGGGCACTCTGTATACGCATTTTCATCCTTGAATAGAAACATCTAAAGACTTCAAAGCTCAATCATTATTTATCGTATTTATTGTTTGACTTTTACATATGGATTTATCGTCATGTTCTTATATTCTTGCCTTTGTGGCAAATCGTTACATAATTCCGTCTTAAATCCTTCTTCAGCTTGACTTGAGCCCACCAACTCAACACCAGAGAATGAAGGGCGATGCAATGATATAAATTGCTGAGAATCGATGTTCAATCCCCGGACGCATCTTATAATATTAACGGCTGAGCATCCCACCGTCTTTCAAGTTGCGTCAATGGCTGATAAGAGCTGGGAGAACTATCTATGCCTTTTTAGAACTGTCACCGATGCAATGTTCGGTATATTTGCCTGGTTCACACTAGTCTTTCCCGAAGAATCCATATGGCGAGTCATTCATGGCAAATCATCAATCTTGGTTCGTAAATCACAAAACCACTCATTCGTCGGATCAACAAGGGGAACACCTACACCGTCAAACCTTAAACCTTATTGCTACATAAGATTGGGAGAAAAGTTGTGAAATATACGGGCTACATGGATTATAAATCCTAGCCTAGTAATCTGTATAATGTATCGGTAACCACGGTTCACTCAGGTTTTGTAATCCCTGTGACCTATACGATCGGAGCTAATATTAACATAGAGCCTGACGTATATACAACATTGAACATCCATCAGTAGTGGATGACTCCATATAAATGCATAGGCGAGTTCGGCGGTCTAAAAGGAGAAGCAGGTTTCGTGAGGCCAAATTCTCACATCTCATTGAAATTCCTCATCGTCTCACTAAACGTAGGCTCCTCTACCATATGTACGATTCACATTACCTAAAATGTTAGATATTATAATCTCAACGGCCTCGCCCAGTACCGCTCTGGCGATTCTCGTCGTGTCAGTTCTATTTCTAGTCTTACAAACGATATACTATGCCAACCTCCACGCTCTCGCAAAGATACCTGGTCCCCGATTCCCCGCCTCGAGTTCACTTTGGATACGCTGGCAGAGATGGCACGGTCGACTTTCCTTCGAGGCTGACCATCTATTATCGAAACATGGTCCCATAGTGCGAATAGCACCGAACATGGTTCTCGTCAACGATGTCGAAACCGTGCAGAAGCTCTTCGCGAGACAAGACCTTGATACTGCGCCGAAAGCTATCCGAGCCCTCCGTATCGGTGGTCATGACTGGACAGTTACATACCCAGAAAACTCCATCGCTCGTCCGCGTCGACGCCCCGTCATGATGGCGACCACGACCAAGGCGCTGCGGTATTGGCAGCCTATGTTTGAGAAGAATATTGCAAAGATGATTACCGACTTGGCTGCATCTCAGGGTGGGAAGTCGGAAGACATTGTCCATCATTTGCGGATTGCTACGCTCTTGAACTCGCAACTAGTCATGGCAGGCCCTCACGTGAATCTGAAACCAGAAGACTTCCCTCGGATTATCGGCGAGTACAATTTCCTCGTTGTATGGCGTCTGTGTCTCCCTGAATGGGTCTTCACATGGCTAAAGTCGAGTCTTTTCCCCCGTGCTGCCTTTCGAATCCGTTCTAGTGACTACTTGTTCCGTCTGGGGGAAGAGACCGTCGAGGAAGCAGAGAAGTGGACGGAGAGTGATGGTGTGTCTACAGTATACAAACTTCTCAAGAATAACATGAAAAAGGAACAGTTTGGAAACGATAGGGCTGAGATGAGTGCAGAAATGGCTGGGCAAATCCTTGCTGCTACTGAAACAACATCGTCAGCATTGGCCTTCATCTTCTATTACCTCGCCTGCACACCAACTCTCGTCGAAGCTTTGTATGAAGAACTCCAATTTGTCGAGGGGCTTGACGGTCTAGAGAACCTGAAACTACTAAACGCCTGTATCACTGAGGGTCTTCGCTTCCGCCCTCCAGTAGCCCTGACAGGTAGCCGTGCTGTGCCATCTGGAGGCCTAAGCATCCTGGGATACTACCTCCCTTCTGGCACCGTCGTGACGACCCAGTCACTCTCCCTGAGCCGACAGCGACGAGATCTATTCCCCAACTACGATGAGTTCGACCCGTTGCGCTGGCTGGACGAGGATGCGAAGTTGGTTTCTCAGCGGCGTCGTTGCCTTGCACCCTTTGGATTGGGCGCTCGTCGGTGTCCCGGTAGCAACATGGCGTCCTTTCAAATGCGCATGATTCTCGCAGCTGTCGTCCGTAAGTTCCGCCTGTCAGTGGCACCCGAGACGACACCTTTATCCATGGCGCCATTTGAAGCGAATGGCTTCCGTTCTCGCCTGGATGCCTGCCGTCTGATCTTTACACCGCGGGATTTGCAGCCACAACCTGGGCCTCGAGGGTGCGAATGTGGACCGACGTGTGATTGTATCGAATGCCATTGCATGCATTATGAGGACCACTGACATGAGACCATTGTGTAGAGGATAGCTTGATCAACATGGTTGGTAACTCGGTGATATACATGTGAGGTTTGGTATTTATGAGGCATGAGAAAGTTAGCTTATCCAGCAATTATCAATTGCTGTATACCACTATGAACTTATATCTAGTCACTCTCTATCCAACCCTTGATGTAATTCTCTTTCCCTTATTTTTTACCTTGGTGCAACAAGAACTTCATCCCCATAAGCCCCGATCACACGAAGCCCATCCACAGTCACTCTTCAATATCGCTAAGAGTATCAACTTCCTTACCCTTACCCTCCATCTCTCTCTTTCTACGTTCTCTCTCCTCCCTCAGTGATCGGCAAGCAACACACTCACCAGCGACCTCCGTGTTTGTGTTCTTAATACCCATCTTACACTCTCCAAATTTACCTTTGGCCCCCTCTTTACAACAGGTTGAGGTGATATCACTATTCCATTTGCGACCGCAACTGCATTTGCTATACTGAAAGTTTTTGTAACACATATCTGTTCTTGCTTTTCTGTTACGGGTGAGGAGATCGTATAGTGAAGATTTTGCCAATGACTTGAAGGTTTCTTGTATACGAGAGTTTGGAGAAGAATGGGCCTTTGGTTACTGGTCACATTGGAGGCTATTTGTACATAAATTGGGACACAGTTTACTTTGGTAAGAACTGATTTCGTGACAATAGGTGCGTATATAGGCAGTGAATAGGCATGAGACGAAGCTGCGGTAATTCATTCTCAGTGGTTTTTCTTTACAGTGAGTCTTGATTGTTACTCCTTTTCGTATTCGCTCCAGAAAGACATACACAGCTTCAGAGGTTGTGTTCAGTTCTTCTGCATAAGAAACTTGCTCCTCATCGATGCGACCTTTAGTTCATCCGTACGTTGTAACATGACTGTGAATCCCCAGAGACTGCGCTGCCTCGAAGCAACCTTTGGCCAAAACATGCCGCCATTTAGACCACCTTCCACGAATCCTCACTATGCTCAGTCATATCACCAGTCTCCAAGCTCTCGCCTCCCTCGGAGTTGTTCTCGTCCTGCTCCTCATGGAAGCTCTCCTCCTCAGGCTCCGGCCAGGCTGCCAAAAAGCGTCTCTTGCGATCCGCCTCGATTTCGTCGGTGCGTCTGATGTAGCAGTCAGAGCATTCGACGTTCTCGTCAATTTCTTCGTAGCTCATTCCGTTGCGGCATTGACCGAGCTTGTAGATACTGACTTGGTCGCAGTTGATGTTGCGGATGATCTTGCTCTTGCGCTGTTTGCATGAACTGCAGAGTCTCCATGTCGTGAGTTGGTGGCACATGATGCCGGCTTCGGGTGTTTCGAGTGGAGAGCCGGCTTGGCTGTGAGTGTGAGGATAGAATATCGAAGGACAGGAGAGATTACTTACAGAACTGGTCAGATATTCGAATATACTAGTATAATCGGGCGTGGTCTTAGACTCTTGTCTCGCGGGTTGTTGTTCGGGCTTGGTTAGTTAGCGTGTGTTGATTTGTAGTTTGGATGAAAGGGTGAATAGTGGAAGGATCCTACATACGAGAAAAAATAAGTACTCGAAATAAATCGACTTCATTCACCTTCATTGTTCATCAAGCAGTGAATGAGTGGAGTCTAGATAAAATGTGCCTGCCAGTGGCGTGCACTGTCATGGCAATCTTTGGCATCTTATTCACATACACAATGCATTCACCACAATAGATGCTTTCACACAATACCATTGATAACGCCCAAGTACCGTGCTATCTAATTTCTCTAAGCTCCATTGATATATCTCCCACTCTCTTCCTGTTGTCGAATCCCATCGCATACATAGCACAATCCCCTATGCTGTTGTATTAAAAACATGCAAGGGGTCTCGCACTGTTCAAGTTCCGCTATGCCGGGACACATTGCGATTGATAACCAGGCAGTAAGTACTCTGCCGCAATCTTCACAGCCTCGCCAGTTGGTTGTAATTGTGCACATGTCGTGGGTTCGGTATAGTCAATAAAAGGATGTGTTTTTATATCACTAGGGGGTTGTTGCTAAGCTTAATATAGTTATGAATACAGGTTAAGGGTCGGTTGTTGGACTGTAATAAAGTCTCCTTTATACTTATCTTCAGGTGATATTACGTTTGCCTTGAAGAGTACGAGTATTTGTTCTGATTTCCCTGAATAACAAACTAGACCTAGTCTTATAGAGCCCGTGATACACCGCAGACTTAGAGAAAGATATCATTGGTAATGCTATTCCTTCAAACTAAAACTCATCCTTCAGGCCGCCTTCATTTCCTGCGCTTATTCTCTGTTCGAATCACGATGCACTCGGCACATACAACCATAAATACATCTTCTACCTTTATCACGGGTTTTGTGCACCGTCCTTCTTGGTGAACGAGGTAACATCTAATAAATTCGCGATCAGAGCTGAGATGTCTATTACAATCCATGCATATATTCGTGGAAGTCTTTGATGTGCACATGTTGGATATGGGTTTACCGTGTCTGTACTTATTCGTGTGTGGTCGGAAACGGGAGGGCAATGTCACAGAAAGGTTCAGTAGGCAAGGGTTGAAAGGTGGTAAAGTCTTTGTTCCAACTTTTTCCTTTTCATTTATAGTTATTCCTAGGGAGCCTGAGCTTTAAGGCCTATACTGAATAGCTGTCGTATGGAGACACGGCCCTTTGATTGATGAACGGGAAATACCCAGAGGTCCACCACACCAGCTCTGAAACTATGGCATTGAAACACCCAAATAGTGGCCTTTCCACGTTTCCAGCCTGATTCAGATACAGCTCAGATCTTTAGCTGCTACTCCCTCCGGTGATTTACCTTTTCGCCTTGCATTTGCTGCATGTTATAAAGATCACATCCTGCACTTCTCTGAGGGGTTTCTTGCAATCTCTTGCATTCTTAACGCCTGTACATGGTTTGAACGATTTCCTACTGCTGATATCAGTGCTGCAAGTGCTGCACTTGGATATAGTGGTCTTTTCTTCGCACATATTGTTGTTTGTGTTCTGGTTTGTGATTGAAGTTGGGAATGGTTTTGATGAGTTTGTATAGTTGTGAGTAAGGAGTAGAGTTCAAGGATGGATATGTGCCGTGCTTTATAGTCGTTGTCGGATGGTCGAGTTGCTGGCGTCCTACAGTGAAGGACTGGACAATACGATAAACTGCAACAATCACTCAGGGTCTCAATGAACATTCACATATCCATTTTCTGCCATGCAATCACGTCAAAGTAGAGAGCAAGGGCGATACTCAGGTGATTCTATAATCACCTCAAGACAAAGAACACCGATCATGTTCAGTTCCATGAGACTTGAGCAATAGCATGAACAGAACATCGTCACGGGTCGCTACATTGAAATTATTGACTCGCTCGCCGTTATGAAACTTCATACCTCGGAATTGTGAGTAGATTGACATTGGTAGGACTTCTCTAAGCTTGGTAGAAGGTCACTTATAACCCCCACCCCATATTATCAGGCCTTTGACTTCCTATTTCCATCTCCTCGTGGACTTTATTTCTTTTGGAATCACCTAACCACCCAATCCTAGACGCCTCATACGCTCCTCTGTTTCTCGAATCTCCTTGCATTGTACACACTCAACCTGAAACTGTTTATATACTTGATCGATGCCCCTGTTACAGAAGTAGGTCTTCCCATCGTATTCGGGACATTTGCTGAGCTGACACCAGCTCCTCATAAGACGATTACAGCCCCGACATCGTTCTTCGAAGTTCGTGTTGCAGCACATGGTATATATCGTAGGTTGCCAATCTGTAAAGCGTATGGATCGGTGTTTCTAGAGCAAAGAGTGTCAACACCTTATAAAGGCTGGCTTTGTTAGCCTTTATAGTTTTTAATCAGCTGATCAAACACTTGACCATCTATTATTCACAGAATAGGTGCCATATGATTCTAAAGGTTTTGTTTGCATGATTGCCCATGGGAGAGGAGCAATTCAATTTCATGTCAATTAACTGTTCATCACAGTTTGAACAGCCTATAGCTGAGCAAACATATCTTATATACCTCCTGCCTATCTGGTTTCCCACAACAGACGCCGAAGAAGTTCGTCCTGTTCTCGTTTGTGTCTGCATATGCTACACTCTCCATCCTGACTCTTTGTGACATCAGAGATACCATTTGGGCAGATATGAGTCTTTTTATCAACCTTGGGGCATATTTCAAAGTTGCTTGTAGAACTTAAATGCCTTCCACAGGTCCCGCAAGAGACTTCAACTGTCATTCGCACACACATAGTAGCTTGGAGTTTCTGAGGAGTTTGTGAAGATTCTGAAGTTGTTGCTAGTTTAGTTGAATGAAGGGTCTTTGTGTAATATTGGTTGAGGTAGAATACTGGTCATGGGAGAAGAACGGGGTCTTCTTATAGTCATGTATCAGGTGATCAAAGAGCTGATTACTTGCAGAGGATAGCCATGTTCCTCAGGACAGACTGAGTCACGCTGAACGTCTTGTTATCTTCCCAGTCTTCGCAACCTCATCAACCTTTCACGTTCCCTCTGTTCTCTAACCCTCTTGCAATCGTCACACTCAACTTTTAAAACAGTGGTCGCTTTCCCAAATGGGCCAGTCTGACACCTTCGAGTCGTAGGTTGAGCGTTAGGGCATATGTCGAGACGAGCAAAAGTCGATATTAGCTTGTTGCAAGCATTGTTCCAGCAACGAACCTGAACAGTGACCTCACAGCACATATTTAGCTTATGTCGTGTGACTTCCAGTTCGATATGATTAAAGGCAGTGTGTGCATTCGTGAAGAGAGTGTGAGCGTTGCAGTACAGCATGAACAGTATTATTTATATTCGTAATCAGCTGATAATCTTACATTCCTTGCTGTGGTCAACATTTCTTCGTTGATACTCAATCTGAGAATAGCTTTTAAATCACACCCAACTTGCTATCATAACTGTTACACTTGTACAAAGGTTCTATCCTCATTCACTTGCATCACAATGAACGTGATTTACTGCTGCGTATATTCGAGTTTTCCATATCTGCGCAAGCATAACGCGGCAACGTTACCTTGATTCCCGTTCTGTAACACTCAAAGGTAAATCGACATTTTCTAATGTAGGATGTGGGAAGACCAAGCTTTCGTGTATCAGAAACTTCGTATCAGTACGACCGTCTGTCCAATCTGACTCGCCTGCGTCGAAATTTGTGTCTCTGAGACTAAGAACTCACCGTTGGCTATTACGCTCCTCTGCAGGCCAATGACGTCCTATTTATTTCTTTCAATCATATTCCAATGGTCATGGGACTTTAAAAGTCTCTCTATTATTGAAAGAAAACCTTTAAACCTAAACTTTATGTGAAATATGCAGGATACGTTACGAGTTTGGACTTCACTATTTTGTAACGGCGTTTTATTCAGTCTCTATCACGTATATTCCCAATTCATTGCCTCTTCCAACTGTTTGCGTTCCTTCGCCTCTCTTTCTTCTTTGCACTTCTTGCATTCTACCTCTTCCACTTCCAAAAGCTTCAGGAATCTTGGACAAAGTCGATGGTCATCGAGATCCATGCTATCTTCGCAGGGTTCAACACCAGTGACTACGGTTCCGAGATGCTTTTCGCAAGTCTCACATTTCGTCAAGAGATGATTCTCAGTGCACATGGTTTATTCAGGGTCGTCATATAGATATTTAGGGTTTTTTTGTGTATAGTAAAGAAATGCAGCTGCCTTGCGACTCTAACCTTTATAGTTAATGTCATGTGATAGGTATGCAAATGCTGTGTCTCTTCAGACATCGCGTATCTTCACGAGCAATAGCATATGTTCAACCCATGGGCAATTCCAAGTCAGATAACTCAAGGTACCCAGCGCAAACTAGGTCTGAGCATTCCTCTTCGCCAACCGGTCCAACACTGCTTCCATTTCCTCCTCTTCTCTTTTTTCCTTACACCTCAGACACTCCCCGTCTTTGAGAACTTCGCGTATCTTCTCAATACCATTGGGACAAGCTTTGGAGTCATTGAGAGCACGAAGAATACGCGCCTCTGTGCAGAGGTCAAAGGTCCTGTCACTGCAAAGATTTAAACCGCAACCCATACACTGCGTAATCCTGTTTTTCTCTCGACACATGTTGTACTGGTGGTTGAGCTTTCGTTGGTGGTTGAATAATACTGGAGCTGTTGTATTTGTCGACTAACGGTGTAGAATGATATATAGAGGGCATTCTTATTGTCCGGGGAGCGAGTTTATATAGGTAGCATCAGGTGATACATTCGCCTATTCTGTATAGTGTTTGTACTTTGTTTAATTGCTGTCCCTGGTGCGGTTTGATTGTATGGTAGATGAAATAGATATTTAGACTGCTGTGACACTTAAACCTGCTGAAATCGGATGAGGGGGCTATACAGGCAGTGAATTTCAAACAAAAACTTATTTCAAGTCATCCAGATGGTCTAGCGCTTTGTGGTGAGTACCTTATTGACTTGAGAAATTCGCAGCGCCTTATGAATCCTTTGTACCTAATTCTAGGCTACTAATTAGCTAAAATATAAATAATAATCTAATATAAGTACTAAATATTATAATCTCTTAGGGAAATACTATCTACAGGGCGCAGTAAATCCTTCCAGTCAAAAAGGTGTATAAATCTGCCGTTTAATTAATTATAGGTAGCCACATGGCCCTCATATCCAGCGCTATCCAAGAGTTACTATGGGCCAATTGATTGTCGACAAACCTTTTACAAGTTCTTTTCTTTGATATTACACCTAGTTGCTCCTGTATGGGAACGCAGACTATCGTGTAACATGTCGTCCCCTTCTGATCATTGGCAACCATGTCCATACGATGAAAACATGTAAAAATGACACATCATAGATCTGACCGCTCTTCGAATCCTACACAAGTCAGTATTGTCATTAATCACAAGCCGTTTGTTACTCAACTGAGTATAGATAGTCCCTTTCAAACGCCCTGTTCCTCTTTTTGCTCCAAAGTTCTACCAGGCAAAGTCACATCCCATGCCGCTACACGTGCATCCCTGTCACTGGGGAGGCCTCTTTTTACGACTGAGTCGCTGATTGAATATGATTTGCTTGTTTGTGCAGCTGAATCACACCCCTGCTGCATGGATGCCTAGTGAGGCTGTTCAGGGTCTTGGTATTTGACGCCCATAGCCTCATTTGCTTGCTCGTTTCTGTCTGTGTCTTTTAAAAGAAAACCCACGATCCACTGTACCTGAAATCACACAACGCATTCTTCATCCTTTCACTTTATCTTCAATCTCATGGCATTGTCCGTCGTGTCACAGCATCACAAATAACAAATCACGGCACTCTGACAAACACGGTTCAACAATGTGCACCGAGCACTTCACCCACTTCTACTGCATGTACTGCAGCTCCTGTTTCAAGAAGGGATACGAGTGGGAGATTTGTGAAATAGCTCAACAAACGGAGTCAAAGTCTATGGGATCTTGTGGTTACACCGACGACGGGGTTGTTGCCAGCATTTCGGAATATTGTCAGCAGTGTCCGCCTGATGATAGGAAGTGGAACAAAGTTACTCTTGATACTGAGACCAAAAGACAGTTGTCGTGAGTCTAGGGAAGAGTGTTTGGATACGGGCTAGAATGCACTGGTTGTCATGAAACTCTAAGGAGGCTGGCCTCTGATGGCACTGCAATAGGTTAACTCCCATTCAACCTACAGGTTTTGAGTCAACCAGACTTTACTACTGCAACACTTTTTAATCCCGATCTTGTGGATCTCGAGCTAAATATTTATGAAGATGACCTTTCCAAGGAGCCTCTATCCAAACAAGTCTTCCTGATTAACTGCTATCACATATAGCAACTAAATATCTGTGAAACAGGCATCCTGTAGATGATAGTATTTCTCAATCACTGTACTTCCCATTGTATAAATCTCGTGGATATGAAGAAGGCTATCCTGCAAAGGCCTTATCAACTCCTGGTTCAAACTCATATTCTCTAACATCACCAGCAATAAAAGCCCAAAACACATTTCAGTACAATGTGCTACCATCTCGTGGTCCATTACATGTGCTCAGTTTGCCGACAGAGAGTTGACTCTGATAAACATGGGCTGCTATGCACAAGAGCCTGTGCATTGGGTGGGAAGATGGCGGCTTGTGGGAGCGAGTATTCTCACACTATATGGAACGAGGAAGAGATCTGCCAAAGATGTGCAAATGCTCCGCCTCCAGAGCCTCCTGGACCTGAGCACTTCTTTTTTCCGCAAGGGCAAGGCCCTTCCGGATATCCTCCAAGATATAATAGCTCATCATATTGTCCCTCAGAATATGGTCCGAACCCGTTTGGCCCATGGTAGACATGTGTTGATAGCGAGGGCCATGAGAGGATTAATGGCAAGGGTCCTTTGTAGTTTTAATTGAAACGCCTTATTTGTTCTGAAAGAGTATCTTCAACCGACAAGCAACGTTTGGTTGAGGCTCGAGACATCAAACATCCTTAACCATTGTTCCTGATTATCTGCCACGAATATGGATCATCCTTATCCAACTTCACAAGTGATGTTTGTTACATTGTTCCATTCGTAATCATCGGCCTTCTCGCTATTCCGTTTGTAAGCTTCATGTTTCTTCTATATAAGAAGGGCGGCTCCTCTATCTTCTCCCGTAGTCTAAAGGTTTATCTCTCACACATCTTCAACATAAACACTATTTCCACAAAAGCAAGCAGAAGAAAGACGAAGACTCCTCACCATGTGTCACGATATCACCATTCATTACATGTGCTCTGTTTGCGGCTATCGATTCGATTTCGAAAAACATGGCTTATGGTGTAAGAAGGCCAGTCAACATCGTTCCGGACATTTTGCCTCGTGTGGCAACGAGTATCCAGAGACGATATGGAACAGAAGTCAGAAGTGCAATGACTGCTCAGGGCCTCCACCAAATTTCACCATTATCGACGTATCCGTTAAACGTCGATAGATTGAACCTTAGCGGCTATTCCTGCAGGCAGCCTCTCTGGGAATTCAAACCGTCGTCATGAAGGGCAGGAATTTTCTACCTAGCATTATTTAGCTGCAATTCTGAATACACATGCATCCTTTAAGAATCTTTGCATTGGTGTGCGCTCGAAATCGAACAGTGACTTGGCTCAAGGCTCCTTGTTGTCGGTGGCAGTGGCAAGCTGGTTTATTTTGATCGTTTGCAGTGTCAAATACTCCACCCCTTGGAGTCCAAACAATAGTTACCTATATCCTGATTTCGCATTCATCGTACTCCTCCACCTTCACACCTCTCCAACTCTACATCTTACTTCGACTCATCAAAACCAAGCAAGGCTATCAACTCAAAGACGCAACACCAGCCCTACATCATGTGTACGAAACTTCTCCGTGTCTTTTCCTGCATGCGCTGCAGCAATGAAATCTACAAAGAAATCGAAGAAACCAAATGCGCCAATCATCGCAAGCGAAAGCGCTGTGGTTGGAACGACATCATCAGGAGTTTCAAGTGCGAGCCAGCTCTCTGCACTCTTTGCACTTCATTTCCAGACAGCCAGGAACCCTTTCTACGGCAACCTGAGCAGGGTGCCTCGTCTTCTATGATGCACCAGCTCCGACTTACCTATGGTCGAAAGTGAGCAAATGGAGTTGCTGTCTGGAGGTGGGTGATCTACTTCGATTCTTGTGATTGTATTCTCTGACATTGAACAGTCCTCTGAAACTATCTACCGTCATGAGAAGTGAATCGAGGCCAGAATCGTGCATCAAGAGCTCACCGAGTGTCCCAAAATTGGGTGGGAAGACAGGCCTTCACCCGCAAAACAAACCCGAACAGAACAACTTCCTTTGGAGCACTAAATATGTGATGGAAATGGTTACTAGGTTGGCCACAAGGACATATTCGCTGATTAAACTTGGAATCGATCCTTGAATGAAGAAGAACTCTGGTGGATTCTTCTCAGCAGTCTCACAATCACATGCAGTCTTGACAAAATCATTCTAGTCATTGCAATATGTTCTGCCATTGTTTCTTTGTCCCATAATATTATCATACATTGTCATACTTGATCAGGCAGAACATTCCTCTTTGTGTGTTTGTTCGGAAAGTCTGTTCTTGATCAGTCTTGCGATGCAGCCTAACAGATCATTATCAAACACCCTTGTTCATATTCACAATGTGCTCTTGGTTATCTTGTTCAGCATTGAGCTTATTCTTCATCCATAGTTCACATCCAATCAAGCAGTGAACACTCTTTCAGTGTGAGCTTTTACAACTCAGATATACTATATTGAGAATCTGAGATCCCGTCTATAAATACTGACATATTCCCTTTCCTCAATTCATTAATTCACATTCCAACTCAGTCACACAAAACAAAAAGCCCTCCTTCCCCTCCTTCACTATACCAGCCACGACAGCAGTCCACCTTTATAACATCATCCACGACAACTATATTACACCATCCACCACAACTATACCATCCATCATGTGTCAAATGGTCAACAAAAACAAGGTCTGCGTGGCATGTGGCCAATCCATCGGCTCAGAATGGACACGTCGCAAGTGTGGCAACTACGGCACTGCCCAGTGCAAGCAGGAAAACACGTATGTCAAAAGCAAAGTCGCCCCAAGCAATTGTTCCAGGTGCTTGGATAAGGAGAAGAAGGGTAAGAAATGAGGAACCCAAAGTCGAGTTGGTGCTTTGAACAGAAGCTGTTTACTGGTAGGTATAGGATTATAGCATGAGGAAATAAAGGCTGCGGTTACCATTAGTGGAGCGTCGTCCTTTCAATACAACTCGCTGTTTCATTCCTAGAATATTGAATACTTGTGAACTTTTCGTCTGTATCCCATACTGTGAAAACCTCTGTGGAAACTGTTCTCAATCTAGATTGACATCTCTCTTAATAGGTAGACGCTCCAATCTTGACTTCTGTTGGAATAGCATCGGCATCTATGCTCTTCTGCACTAGATCGACGAGAACACGATCGCCTCCTGGGCTTGTTAGTTCCGACCTCGTGTTGACTGAAGAAAAAGAACCAGGTGCCCCAATGACCGAGACGTCGATTAGATATGGCTATTGTCCTTTCGTGACAATGAATTCGTACTTAGTTTGCCCAGCTAGAATACACCATCCGTCTCGGTGAAATTGAATCATGACAGCAAGGTGTAAGACTAACCTATCGCCGCGATTTCAGGCGCGCGAGCGATCGGTGACATGTCAGTAAGAAATAGCCAATCAATGGGGCGCAAGAACTAACAAATACGATTAGTGAGGTTCACATCGCGAGTACCATGGACAGGCCTTGCCCTGGAACTCTAAGCCGATAGTTGGGCTCACCAACTTCGATCGGAAAGAACACAATGGTGATGGTCTTGGAGTCAACATTCGAGACCTTTTCCAAGAGCTATTTGCGATAGGTTTCAGATCGTTGTCAGTAGTAATCGCGTTGCTCGACAGTAATCTCTCTGGGGATATCGCTGTTTTAATGTACCAGTCTTTTCTCGACTGACGGAACTATGTCACCTTCTGTGACATTGCCATCACGTGTATCTGTGGACAAAGGGCGGTTTTCTTGTCATGGTAGGTGTTTCTGAAAGGCTCCGTGGTCATGTGCAAGTCGTGATAGTACTGATAGGGCCAAACCCAAGTCTAATTAGTCAGTGCGATGCAATTTTGTAGCAATCATGCATCCAAGCTCTAGATATATTACCAGGTCGGCGGTGTCGACACCATTGAGCAAGTCGTTTGCCCATAGATTGGCCAGAGAGTTGTATGTCCTTCCAACACTAAAAGCCTGCTCCAAGCATTGGATGGACTGGTCAACCACGGCTGGCTGTGCTTTATTCGGGTTTGGAAGGTAATCCAACGGATAGAGGGTTGACTGATGACCGAAAGGAAGACACGTTAGTCGTCGTGAAACTAAGGATCTGGGAGCGATATATACCTTGGATGGGGATTGGAGGTCTTGAGGGTCAACATACCAGACAGATATGAAGTCGTCGAGCTTGCTGGTGACCCTTCCAAAGACGACGAGCATGTCAGATTCGCTTAAAGAAGTCAGTGAAACGCAACATGAAACAGCTGAAGGTAACATATTCATGAGCATACTCGAATTCGCCGATGACGCCTGCAGTGTCGGTGGTGGCCGTCATGGGACGGGTAGAAAAGCAGTCATTATAGTGCGCAAGCTTGCGAGAAGTGTTAGCTAGAATCACAAAGCTCAATGACTGGGAACAGACTATCAGATGCGAGGTAGTCAAGCCATTGATACGAAGCGATACCCGCCGCGTTTGCGTGGCTACTACCAGAGGGTACCTGGTATCCATCACCTCAAGGATTTAAAGGAGCTGAGAGCTCAACACACTCAACAGCTCCTCTCGTATGACCTGCAACTAGAGCTTTCCAAGAATGATTGCGCCAGCATCCATCATGGTTCGAACACAGGCTGCATGCTTTTCTGCCGGTGGGTAAAGGTCCTCCATGCTCGGTTGCACAGCGTGCTCTTGTGTCCTGCGGCGTAAAGGCTGTGTTTGGTGCTGATTCCAGCTCCTTCGAAGGACCGCTCCTTTTTTGGTGTGAAATAGCAGTGGGAGAGAATAGCTGCTCAGGGGTTTATACCACCCTGAGCGTCGAGTGTGACTAGATCAGTGCACTTGACAGTCAGTCAGCCTGGCTGGGGGGGCAGATGAGTATAGGACTTGCCTTGCTGCACTGTCCTGTGACGGTATTGGCGTCTTCATGAACCAAACGTTTCAGTCACAATACACTCTCCACGGCTGCCACAGTATTCCATGGAGAAGGACGTAGGGCCCTAAAGCGACCCGAGATTCAGGGGTACCTTGAACAAAAGACCGACTGCGCGTCTTCCAGCGGCGAAGCTCATTTAATGCGTCAGGTTTAATCTGGGTATCCTTTTCTTTTCCGCGGTAGAAGATGATGTTGGCCAAGAGGCTTGCCTGGAACACATCGTTTCGGTCGAGATTGGGGCATCGGAG
>JABFFJ010000127.1:0-133874 GCA_013623715.1 Fusarium verrucosum
TAATTTTAATAAATATAATTTAATTCCTTTCTTTATTACTTTTATTTTAATTAAATTTAATTAATTTTAATATTTTTAATAATCTATTTATTTTAGTAAGTTATTAGCTAATTTATAACCCTTTAGCTAATTAGAGGCCGGAATGGCCTCTAATTACTTAAAAGGGTTTAGCGCAGCGGTATATATTTTCGGGGCGGCGGTGTATGTTTAAGTGTTATTAGCTGTCTATCACGGAGTGGTGTCGCTAGCTGTTTTAGGGGCCTCGAACTTCACCAGAACCTCAGGCGGACAAAGCCTTGTTGGTCTTGAGAATCAGGAAGCGCTGGGAGCAGATCTGCTACGCATTTGAATCTTCACAAGGGCAAACTTGGAAGTCTAATTTCTCTATCACTCGGTACAACAAGAACAGCTTGCGCAATCAGCAGTCGATCTGGCACTAACACGGCCGATACCAAGAGCCTAATGAGTGTGAGTGGAGGCTGATAAGTCTGGAGTGGATGGGGAAATCGAATTAAGGGTCTTGTTCTGCACCCTTCACAATCTCCAGTATCCAGGATAATAGCATGATGGTTGAACAGAGGAGCCAGCTAGTAATTTAAGACGAAGGTGATTATTCGTATCTTGGCTGACTCTCAAGCGGAAAGTATCCAAGATGTGGTTCATTATGCGGCATGGACCGGAACCTGACACCTTGGAAGTACCGTGCTGGTGAGACGGTACTGTATGTACCTCGATATTTTGTCCAACGTTGACGATCTCCACGTTTGTTTATCAGTTCAACGCGTTAAATACCTCGTCGCCTGGTGTAGCGTTGTCGTCATATTGATACTAACTGTAAATCTTGACTTGAATTGTTGCCAGGAAACTTGTCATGACCCAACGGGCAGGCACAGGGACTGCCCTTTGATGTTGATCCCTGTGACTCTGAAACTCCCCTGGATCATCGCACACTGACACGGGCACTTTAGAAAGTGAAGTCAGGCACACACACACAACTCATACACACTCGAGCCGCCGTTAGTCACCTCGCCTCTCTTTTCTTACCTCATCTTTCTATTTCCCCTCTGATCTGCTCTCCCTCTTTTTTTGACACTCCATCTACTGGTGTTGTGTTGGCACTGTCAAGGCGTACAACCTGAATTTAAAGTTCCTTGCATTGACGGCACTCGACCAGCCACATCTACGTTGTCCACTTCTTTATCTAATTCATCGTATACGAGTCACGACAGAGGAGCCGCTCGCTCGCCCTACAAACGAGGAATTAGAGTAAGAGGGAAAAAGGACCCTTCTTGGCGGATTCTCCCTCCACCATCCCTGCCCTGTTTGCCCCCTGCCGGCCTGGTGCTCCCCTGCCTGCCAGCAACTGAGTTGTGTTGGTGCCCTGGCGACAAAGGGGAATTGGGCATTTCATTGCATTACAGTTGTAGCGCAGTACGGTTCTATCCTGGGCTGAGGGTGTTCTCCCATCTGCCCAATATTCTATTGTAACATTCGAGCCCAGAGTGTGGTTGTACATGCACACACGTACACAATCTGGATTGGCTATTGCCGTGTCTGATCTGTTTACGAATCTTGCGCCCTTCCCTTCTTTTTCTTTTCTTTTTACTCTCTTACCTATCTATTCTCGATTTTTGTTCCAACTGGATGCCTGCATCCAAGCAGCACACGACGCCTTACCTCCCATCTTCCCCGCCATACACCATAACGTACCTACGCCATCGCCAATAGCTACCGCTACCTACCGCTACCTTAGGTACCTTACCTTAGCTCACTTTCACCTCAACTCAACTCCGCCCACGATTTCTTATCGCAGATACCGCTTTCCCTTGATCTCACGACGACCCTTTGTCAGACAGGATCCTCCCTACAAAGAACTCAAACACGATACCGCCAGCTTGCTTTGAGCTTTGGCCGACCCTCAAGCGCCACATACAACCGCCCGCCTACATCCCCACATGTCCGCCAGTTGATCCTCGTGTCGCCGCCAGAAACAAGCCAGCCTCATTGGACGGGCTCCACTAACTCTACTGCTCCGGTACCGTCCTGTAGTCGTTCCAGCAGACGTAACAGCGACCCGACCAGAAACCACGTTTCTCTGTTCCTGCTAAGAAAGACCTGGCTGCTTACTATCAACGCTCCATTTCTTCTCTTTAGGTCAATGCCAGTGTACTAAGCCTGTCGTTTCTCTTCCGCCATTATATTCCCCATGGAGAACGAGATACCTACCATCCAGACCCCTGATGGGCGCTCTTCGAGGAGAGACCGCCTTATGGGCAAGCTGTTCGGTGCCAAAGACCGCAAAGGAGACGACGCGCGGTCTGCTGCCAATGTCGAATCATTTCTTCACAGCTCCTCAGATAATCTCACAATCACAAACCCTCCCCCGCCTCCTCCGCCGTCTTCGCTCCCGAAGCTAGCCAAGCTCGACACCACATCGATCTCTCGTTATCCTCAAGCTTTAGGTATCAATCAGACAGCTCAGCAAAACCGTCCTCTTGTCGCAGGCCGACCTGATGCCACAAAGTCGCCGAGACCGAGCACTCGACCCAATAAGAAAGGTCTGACGGTGAGGTTTGACGATACCACTCCAGACGTCATTGGCGAAGGTGGTGACGAGTCCGAGATACCAACCAAAGAGATCTCAAAGCGCAAAGCGGCTCGGCCCAAACCACAACCGGCACAGCCTCCAGCTCATCACAGAGCTCCAATGCCCTCCGGGCGCCCTCCTATGGATTCAGCTGTATCAGCTTCCTCTGATGACGATTTTCGACCAAAGGCTTTGTCGCGATCCCAGACGGGCTTCTCGTCTATTTATACACCCGAATCCGATGACGAGTCTGAGACTGGACCGGACCCTAATTCAAACTCAGATGGGCTGGTCTCACCTGTGTCTGCGCAGCAGCACTCGCTTGGCTCAGGAAGACCGAGGTTTTTGGGTACAGCAGCAAGAGAAAATGAGAACAGGAGGTCATTCATTGAGATTCATTCTGCGCAGCAGCGAGAAGCCGAAGGTCGAGCTTTTGCCGAAGCAGCTCGAGTTGCCAGTGCCACTTCCGCATCCTCTCATAACTGGGATGACCCTCATTCAGCAACGCCTTTGTCAACAACGTCTCCAGTGGAATCGCGAAGGCGAGCGCCTTCATCGCCTGAAGCCCAGCCTCCGAAAGCGAGTCTCGAATATAGCCCTGCTGCTTCTCTTCATTCCAACTCTTCATCGTATTCCCCCCCTGCGCCCGCGGCCGCAGTTCCAGCTTCTGGCCCACCCCCGTCTGGAGCTTCCGCGGCCTCTACTCCAACATCAGAAGTCAACACGTTGTCAAGGCAGCCAAGTATTGCACCACAGCGTGCTCCTCCCATGATGGCATCTAGAGCACTGTCTGTAAGGGTCGCTGATGGTACCTCTGCAGCTGCTGAGCAAGCTCTTGAGATCTTCACTTCCAGGACAAGCCATCTTTTCGAGCTTTTTCGCCTTCATGCTGAATCTGTGAAGCCTCTTTCGGCTTGTTCACTGGATGACTTTGGCCGCGGCGCACTTTGGTGGTTCCTCAAGGGTCGTATGGGCTTGGAAGTTGCAATCAGAGAAAAGCCCAGTTCCCCTCAGGGCCAGATGCAGAACGATATGGATCGTCAACAAGCATATGCTAATTTAGCTAAAGCATTCTGGCTTTCCGAGCAAGTCATTCCTGAGATTGCACAATCGCAGGGGGCCGAAATTGATTCCGAAGTCGATGACGTTAGTGTGAGTCTGGTTTCAGCGCTTAAGAAGCTGGCCATGTCCATGAAACGAAACGGCTTCCTGCCCCCTGAAGACGCATTCCTGCCCCAGAGCATCGATAAGTCAATTTGGGTCGAGTACCCGCCCCTGAGCCAAGACATAATTGCTCTCCTTTCGGGCAACTGGGCTTCGGGTCTCACTGCGATGACGAGCCCGATGTCCAAGCTCAAGCTCTTGGATAGTTTACCGGTGGGCGATACCGCGGAGAACTTCAACTATGGAAGAGTGCCAGCCGATGCCTATCTTATGGAACAGGGCCATGAAGATCAGAAACTCCAATTCCCGTGTTTGCTCTCTATGGTTCGTCCACAGAAATCTACCGGGCTTGTGTTCATCCTCGCCAGTCAGAACGGCAACGTGCAGCTTGCTATCCAGGAGAACAAGAACGTCGGGCCAATCTGGGACGACTTGCGCTGGCGAAAGGAAACATGCACGGTCGAGCTTCGGCTACGACGTGGCTTCATGTTGACCATTCAGCTCGTCCAGCAGGATTTTATAACACTATGGAATATGTACGACTTTGGAACCAAGGTCAACAACTCCCTCCACCCACGAAGCGACGAGAGTATGGTATTCAGGTCAACATTGCGGTCATTCCAAGTTATGGATATAGACCCCAACTATCGTCAATTTCCGAAAGAACCAACACCATATTGCGAGATATCATTGTTCGAAAAGCTCTACAAGGAGAACGGTCCTGCAGCTACCCGAACATGGCATCTTGGTTTCCGAATTGCGGTAGTGACTGGACCAAAGACAAGGACACTGAGTGGTGTTCAGCATGTTTATTCGCCAGCCCAACCAGTCCAGTTCGGCTTCTTCCGCGGCGATGGCGATGCGCCCTCACTGGCTATCAAGTATGAGAACGGCAAATCCAAAGGCCGCATGGTAATGGTATTCAGCGATGATAAGGCAAGGATTAAGTTCCACTCGATCCTCACTGGAACAGCCTTGGATCACGATGAGAAGATTTACTCAGATGTGCCACTTAAGAACTTTTCAGTAGCCCAGAGTCTTCGTGAGCCTTTGGGCATGGCTCCGTTCAGTCGCATGCCCTGGAAGGCTGTGAGAGTTGTCAACGATGAGTACGGCACGGATATGCCACCGACGGTGTTGGCCGATCACCTCAAGGTTGTCATAGACTACCAGAACGGTAACGTCGCTGATCGCATCAATGTGGCACCTGGAGAGCTTCGTGTAAGGCTGGAAGTGAGCAACGCTAAAGTGTTCCGAGTTCTTCGACAACCGCAAAAAGACATGACCATCTCGGTCTCTGAGGCGCAGGTTCCCAAGGAGCTTCCGAGGAACATGTCCGATGCATTGCAGCTGCTCAGACACAATCAGACCATTCGAACATTCGAATTCAATAACCTGAATGACCTGCACGATTTCCAGTATGCCATGACCGGTTTCGAGGTTATCTTCGACGCACTCGCAGTGACTTTTGCTATCCAGCGACGTCGTATGGTTGTGCCAATTCACAAGAAATGGGAAGCAGGGTACACCCGTATCCAGGTGATCAGGCAGGAAGACAAGCAGCTACAGTTGTTGGCCTTCTTTGAGGATTTCCACCACGGACACTGCATGAATTTCTTGTTGAAGGGGACGGACGTTTATGAAAACGTACAACGAAGCACCAAGTGTGGTATCAAGTTTGTTGATGCTAAGTTCCCTCTACCACGACTACCAGCAGACAAGGACGGCGACTATGATGATATGGCATTTGTCTGCCTCGACCTTCCGGACTTACCCGGCGAGCATGACGATATCTCGATCTTGTTTGAGAACGAGACAGGTGAGTGACGAGAAGACATTTCATATCGAAACAATGCTGACAATGAATAGACCGAGATGCATTGGCACAATGTTTACCTGCGCCAATTAAGGGTTCCAAAAAGAAATGAGCATATTGAAGAGCAGCGGTATAACAAGATAACAAGCGTCTTTGAAGTCGAAGAACATGCCGTGATCGGATCATTTATACCTGTCGATGGAACGTTAAACGAGCAAGGGATGTTGTTGATGGCTCAGACGCCGCCGGGAAGGACGAATCGGAGATCCGGGACTTGACGGACCCCGAAGACAGTGCCTGGTGGAATAATGAGCCAAGGACGTCGGATGACACCGGCCTTCTCGGACGACGGATGCGACTGAACGGCCGAAGGCACGAGAACCGAAGGAAGTTAGGACGTGTATATGGGCCACTTCGTCCGGGAACAGTTGATTTTTGATTTGGCCGGAAGGGTCGGCCTAAGGAAAGCGTCACCTGACGAAAGCCACAATGCATTTTTATGTGGAAGTGTTTGAACATATGATTGAATACCAAGATGAGTGTGGAGGGGAACAAGAGGTAGACAGAACACTCTGTTAGTAGATGATATCGTCCATCTAGGCTTGGATGGTAAAGAGGATAGAAGCAAGAAGGGGCTATACTCTTGTTGACTGGATACGCAAACAGTCAGTACAAAGACAATATAAAAAACGTCAACGACGAAGTCCACCGTTGAGAAGTTTACATGCCGAAGCCGAAAGTGAATTGAATGAGCCTCATGGTCTAGAGGGACCCGGGCCGAGTCTAGACTCCGTGTGGGGCTGGTGCTTGAGTGTTTATGATTGGGCCAGAGGTTTACATCGTGATGACACGGATAGAGGGACTAACAAGTTACATAGTAGTTGAGACCTGTGAAATGCTGGATAGGTAGTAATTGATAGGCAATTGCTGCCCGATTTCAATGAGTCTGCTAGTTACAGTCATTCCTGGCTGAGGTTGTCATACAATAGGCACATACCTAGGTATGAATGATATCATTTCACTGTAGTACAGTCAGAACTGACTTGATGCTCCTGGTTGCTGGCTGGGCTGGGCTCGGTGGGCTGGAATGGTCGGTGTGTTGACTTAGTACCCAGGTAGCTCATCCATGACTCTGACGTAGTTGGAGCTAAGCTTCTTGTGAGCTCCAGCGAGCTCCAGTTGATGACACCAGAATCTTGATCAACCTTTGTTGTTATTGTTTGCTCATGTAATAATTGGCGTCTTTAGTGCACAAGGACAATATACCTGCAAAGAGATATTAAAAAAGCATCTCGGTATTCGGATTCCCCACTTCCACATCTTAAGATAAAGATACAGCGCGGGGCAGATGTACCGGATTGATTCTCAGAATGGAAATGATTAAATCCTCCGTGATTACATAGGTACCTGCTTGGGTAGGCCGCCACTTGCCATTACTTCATTCACTGACTGTTGTCTTTGTACGTACCTATCAATCTGCCTTGGAAGGTGCCCAGAAATGTGATCATTCCGTGCTTATTATCCCGCGTTGCTCTAGACCTGACCTTTACTGGCGTCACTTCGATCACCTTGATCACCTTTGGCCTATTGACACCGGCCCATCCGTTCCGTCATTGATTGCCCTCTACTAACTACTACTATTCTGCTCTATGATTTCCTGATATTTTCTTTCTCCCGTCAACACCACTCTCAAACCTTGCAAGACCTCATAATACACCCGAAAGCCTCCCGTCTCTCTTTGTCGCCCACTACCATAACCACTACCGCTCTGCGCGCAGCGACAAGCATAGCCACCGACGCTGTGCCCCAACGCCATCCAAATACATCAACCATATAAAGCCCCCCGCACCCAACAAACCTCGAATTGCGCCTCTAGCGAACCGTTCTCCCGTGCGTCTATCTAGCGGGTTTCTATACCGACACTCTTTGACGGCCTCGGCAATCTGCTCAGAAACAAACGCAGGCAGCAGCCCTTAGTAACGAGTAACAATGGTCATGGGTCTTGTCTCTCATGGACGCCGAAGGGCCGGCAGCACAGCGAGTGAGTGTGTTTGTCCTCTTCTCCTACCTATAAAGAATCAGAACAAAGCGCGGCTTCACTATGCAATCAATCACATGGAAACCCACACATGTATCCTGAGGCTTGTGTCTGGTGTCCCTTTCCAAGACATCACCCCAAGGCTGCACAGATTGCACTACCAGTATCCATAGCTTGGAGCTCTACCTAGTTAAAGGCGGCCCCTCAGTTCTCTCTATTCGGTTCAAGCGCTCACTCACCCACATCCAAGTCACATTGGATCGCCCCCACTCAGCAAATCCGAGTCCTCCGTCCCTGTCCCTGACTTCATAGTTATCGATCGAGTTCAGCCCCTCCCAAATCTGCACCCCTCCAACCGTTTTTTTAATTTTCTTATTTCTATTTCTTTCTATTTCTAGTTTTTCGTTGTTGAAGAGGCGACATGTTGACAAACTGGTTTTCGCAACCACCTGTAGGCACACGCTCCTCAACCGATGACCCTCGCGGTGTCGACGCTGAGGATGATACCCTTGTGATGGAGCCCGATCAGGGCAACGGTGAGCCCCTCCTTCATGACAGCTTGCGTCGACCTTCGTGATAACTGTGCGATCGCGACCCAGTCTGCCCCTGTCCCTTCGGCCTCAAGCTGACTATCGTGATGTATTCAAGTCCTCTCCCATATCATCTCCCAACTGCGACCAGGAGCCGATCTCAGCCGTGTCGTTCTTCCTACGTTTATTCTCGAACCCCGCAGTATGCTCGAGCGCATCACGAAGTGAAATCCCCTGTCTAAGTTATCAAGACCTCGAAGTTAACATTTTGACTGCAGCTTCATGTGCCACCCGGAGATGCTACTCCAGATTCCATCCATAGATGACCCCGTCGAACGCTTCGTATCCGTAGTCAAGTTCTACCTCAGTGGTTGGCACATTCGTCCTCCGTGAGTTTGTTGCCTGTTGCTGAAGTTGATGCGCCAGTCACTAACAACTTGTAGAGGCGTCAAGAAACCCCTAAACCCTATTCTCGGTGAAATCTTTACCTGCTACTGGGATTTTGAGGATGGAAAGCGTGCATATTACATCTCTGAACAGACCTCTCACCACCCACCCAAGTCGAGTTACTTCTACATGGCCCCAGACCACCACATTCGTATCGATGGAACTCTCAAACCCCGAAGCCGTTTCCTCGGAAACTCTGCCGCCAGCTTAATGGAGGGCATTGCGTTCTTGAACCTGCTGAACCGGGGCAAAGACCCTGCAAAGGGAGAGCAATAGTATGTTGGCCCGCGCATCCAGGCATTCATGTTTCGCTATATGGTTGGTTGTGGGTGGTTACTAACAAGATCTTAGCATCCTTACCCAACCCAACATGTACGCCCGAGGCATTTTGTTTGGCAAGATGAAGTATGAGCTTGGAGACCACAGCTTTGTCCGATGCCCTGAGCTCGACCTGGTTGCTGATGTCGACTTCAAGACAAAGGGTTGGGTCGGTGGTACTTATAACGCCATTGGCGGAGTGATTAAGAGGGAGAGTACAGGCGAGATCTTGTTCGAGCTTTCTGGCCTTTGGAACGAGGAGATGTACATCAAGGACATGACGGTGAGTACAACCAATTACAACACAAGCTTGTTTGACTAACAGGAGTAGACTGGTCATCGGGAAATGTTCTTCAACGCTTTACGATCAAAGCCTTCACCGCCCAGTGTACGACCAATTGAGGAGCAGGAGGAACGAGAGTCTCAGAAACTCTGGGATAAGACTGCTAGAGCCGTAAAGGACCGAAACCACGAGCTTGCGACGGACGAGAAGACCAAAATTGAGGATCGACAACGTGAGGAAGCCGCCCAACGAGCCCAGGAAAACATTGAGTGGCACCCACGTTTATTCAGGAGAGTTCAGGGTGGCCCTGGTGGACTGGAAGAAGGCGAAGAGGATCTCGAATGGGTCATCAACGCCAATATGTAAGTGCTTACATAACTCTCAGTTGAGACCTGACTGACTTGGTGTTAGTGATCACGCTGCGACTCCCGAGAAGCAAGCCGAACAAGTCATGGCAATCTACCCCATTGTCAAAGGACAAAAGTCTAATCAACGAAATGTCATTCCCCCTCACAGCCCTTCTACCAAACCTACCCAGACAGCGGCACTCCATCCCGTTGAGAACCATATCGACGATAACCTCATTGACTTTGACGATGCGCCTGCCCCAGCTAAGACACGACCTGCCGAAGCACCAAAGCGATCTGAGATTCAAGGCCTGCTCAGCTCTACGGGAAAACAAGCTGATGGACCACTCATTGATTTCACAAACGACCTGAAAAAGGACCTACCATCCACCACGCAACAATAAAACGACGAGATGAATTTCAGTTACTTCTTAGATATGGAGCGAGGACTGGCTTTGCTTTGGAAGAGTTGGACTAAGACGGAAGTCAGGGGACAGACAGGCTGTATCAACATCGGCGCGCATCAGGATTAGTTATACATGGGTATTTGCTTTATCCGTGGGTTTACAATGAGTCAGAAGGGTTTCAACACCGGCCTCTGCAATATTCTTTTTTACGATATATTTGATGAAGGCAGGGGTATCCGTAATGTTTGAATCGCCCATAAATCCTTACATAAAAACTATTAGAACAAAACCCAGCCCCTAAAACGCCGTGATCGTGCCATCCGTATTGCATTTCTTTCCGTCGTCCTCAACTACAGAACACCAACGTACAAGCGGCTAGTAGCGGCGTCTTGTAGGCTCAGGTGTAGGAGAACGAGACGCGCTCTTCTCATCACGGCCGCGCTCCTTCAGCCACTTCTTTGTACTAAGGGTGAGGTCGCGATCAAGCTCTTCGCTGGGATTCTTTCGGTGGATGAAGTTGCAGAATCCTCCTCGAACACACCCTTCACCCGAGTTCAGTCGACAACAGGCCTCGCGGAAATCGGTAACGGGACTCAGTTCGCAGTATATCGGGCGCGCAGCGTACCATCGGCTGTTGAGCTCATCGCAGGCCTTTTGGGCAGACTCTTCGTATTTGAAACGGGCGTAGACATTGCCGATAAGATCTGTTGGAAGTTAGCATTTGCAAATCCAAAAACATGTCGAACAAGGGAATAACGTACGATCATTGTTGTTGTCGCAGACGACAAGCTCCTCCAGTTCGCCGTACTTGCACAGCTCACACCAGATATCCTCGTAGAAGGCGTCGAAGTGGTTCTGGAGTTGAGAAGGGTTCATTCGGTTCTTGGGGTCGTATGCCGGGTTCTGGTAGAGGTTGGGCATGAGAATCGTCTGACTGTAGGAAGGCTTGACGTGCTTTCGCGAGCAGCGATCACCGTGACGACAAGCGCCGATTTTCTAGATGAGCGCGCAAAGAGTCAGTAAAGTGTGTCTTGCGACGGAGACGCGTTCGGGGAGAACTTACGAAGTAGAAAGAGCAGTTGACCTTGTCCAGCTCTGTGCCGAAAATTGAGGCAAGGAAATTGGCCATGATTGCGGTTGCGTAGAGGAAAGAACGAAGGCGACGACAATTGGGACGGATGATATATGAAGAGTTGGTGATGGAGACTCGAAAGTTTTGAGTCGGGTACTGGAGGTATCAATTGCTATCAAAAGATGCTTGCTTGATGGGTACGTACTCCCTCACGTGCGGTGGCTTGATAAGCCGTCTCGCCACAGCCAGCACGGGCAGATCCAACATCTGACTAAAACGATAGTGCGATTGACTTTTGTTTGGCCTGAGATGCAAGCCTCTCCTGAAGCCTCGACTGAGCTCCGTGAGCTATTCTTGTAATTGGTTTAATTTCGAAAGGGTCTTTGTTTGGTACCTACTTTAGGGGACGAAACACAACGCAACGCAACGCAAGTCAACGCCGACAAGGTGCTCTCCTGTAAGAGAGTCTCCTTTACTCTTAATCTCCCGATATACATACAACCTGATTGTCGATTTTATACACATCCTAAGTTATACACTTCTTTGTGAATTATTGGGCGATGATTGCGACATCATAATATCCTTCTCTCCTCTGTTTGTTTACCAAAAGGAACATCCCCTCAACGATGGATCAAGCAGACATCCCCGCGCTGCTGGCGCGCATGGCGAGTGATGAAGATGCTTCGCGCAAAATGGCAGTATTCAAACTGCAAAACTCGATTAATGATCCAGCTTTTGCCGACGTCTTCATCTCATCGGGCGGTCTTGTCGTTCTCCGCCGACTTATCATGACATCCGCCGGCAACACGCTCGCCTACTCTCTCCAAAGTCTAACCCGACTGTTAGAAGTCGATATGGGATGGGATATCTTCGAAGGCCCAACGGCCGGCGATCTCGTCGAGCGCGTCGTCGAATTAATCGTTACAAACCCGCTTGTCAATATCCTGAGAGGCGCCATGTCCATCTTGGTTGCTCTCGTTGGCCATTCCCAGTCCTCCAACCCAAGCGACGTCGCGACCCGAACACCAGGAACCTTTGGCTTCCGCGCGCTGAAGCCTGCTGTCGCTGTGTACCCGAACTTCTTCGAGTTGGTGATACAGCAGCTGCAGAGTGCGGACCACGCCCTGTGTGCCAACGCACTTATGCTGATCAACGCCCTGATCCGAGATGCTGTATCGAGCGAGAGTACAGTGAATGGTGGAAAAGCCAGTATGGGATCGGGAGAGGATTGGGCCAAGTTCATCAAGCGGCTACAAGACCTGGGGCTTATCAAGGCAGTGCACAGGCTCATGCAGAGTTCTGCGCTCCAGGACCTGGCGCATCCCATGCTAGAGTTCCAGACACTAACAAAGATCCTATTGAGGAAGTGGCGCGAAGTCGATGTTGACCTAGAGCGACCAGAGCACCGAAGAGCTCTCAAGGGCCTTCATCTAGCGAGCGCACCGGAGCGAGTCCCCATAAACGGATACTCCCCGGGACAAGACTCGCACGAGAGTGCGGGAAAGAAGAGCAGCAAGCGACACAACCCGGAAAAGTGGAGGAGATTGGGATTCGAGACGGAGAGTCCTGCACAGGAATTCGACATGACTGGCTTCTTAGGGATGATGGACCTGACCGACTACGTACGCAGGAACGAGGATGGATTTCAGAAGCTGCTGCTTGAGCAAGCAGGGAGGCCCATATCCGAGCGTTGTCCCGTGGCCAGGGCCAGCTTTGCTGTTACAATGATATTGTACGACCACTTCGATGTTGACAAGACGGATCTGGACGATGTCAGGGCCTACCAATTACTGGAGGCCAAGGACCACGACAGGCTGTTCAGGCCCTTACTCCTCCAGTGGTCTCGGCTACACACTGCATGTTTGTATGCCTTCTTTCGAGTATGGAAAGTCACGGGTGCAGAACAGGGTGATTTTGAGAAGGTGGCCGAACTGATTAGGATTCTGGTCGACTGCGTTGTCGGAGGAGCTCCAAGGGCAAAGGATGTAGTTGAGGTGGAAGAGGAGATGCAGGAGTACGACGTGCCGCGACTGCGCGACCAACAGATGGGCCTGTTGGAGATGTCGTTTGAGAACACCTGGGGCCAGCATCTACAGCAAGTGAGAGAAGAGCTGAAGCAGGAGGCTCTGCAGTTTGTCAAGGAGCAGCGAATCCGATGCCTTCTTCAAGGATCTTGGTTCTCAAAGCCAACGCCCAAGCGAGACAATGGTGCAGTCAAGCACCGACTTTTCACACCTACGCCATGGCGATATGCGAAGCTTTCTCACAACCGGCGATATCTACACTACGCTGATTTTGAGGAAAAGACAGTATCCCCACCTACCTTGGATTCGCTGGGTGAAAAGGTTGATCTCAGCACCATCAGCTCTGTTGTGTCCAATGTGTCAGCCCCCAACGAAGACACAAGGAGTGCTTCGAGTGACACGGGTAAGGGGGCAACTCCCAAGCCAACGACCAAGATCACAGTCTATAGCTTCGTGAACCCCGCGGAGGCGGCACGAGGAGCAGACGACAAGGAGCAGCCAATATTTACGCTATGGCCGCTAGACCACAGTCTGGCGTCCGAGTGGCTGGACGGATTTCTGATGCTACTGAACCAATCGCCCATCACGGCAGAGACCAACAAGCTTGTGAACCTGGTGAGCGAGTATGGACTCAAGATTCGACTGTTGAACGTGCGAATGGATTCCGCATTTGAGGGCCCCGAGCCTGGAGCCGGGGTGATCCCAAGCCGAGAGGGTCTTGACGAGGATTACTTCTTTGAAGTATAAAAAGCAAAGAAAGGAAAGGTGTTGGTGCATATTGTTGATTTCCTTTTGTTACATGCGTTGGTTATTGGCGATTCACAATTATACCCCATATCGTTGCGCGGCGAGGCCAATAGAGACAGCATAGCGAGCATTGTTTAGATGAGATGAGTACAATCGTAATAAGAGTATATCACAGATTAATGATAGTCACTTTTGGGTATGTTGTTGAAGATTTCATGTTTTGTCATGGCATAATCGTCTGCAGTCCCTAGTTCAATGCGGCAGTTTCACGTGGCATAAGAAAGATTTCAGCTGCATATCATGATTGAGGTTAGACTGCTCATTGGACCATGCGTACTGTACTGACTGCAGGTAATGCAGTTCCCAAACAGCCAGGAAAGTATATGATCTCCAGTCCTCAGATGGCGGTCACTCATGCAATGGTTATCAGTCAGTCCTAGTGGAGGGTCGAATGGCTTGGAATGGTTCGGCTTCAGGCCGATTCGGAGACGGGCCAAGGAAGCGTGGTCCGGGGGTCCGGGGTCGGCAATGGGTACGGAATTGATAGATACCGTAGTTACAGTTGAGTCTTTTGTGAGATACCGACTGATACTCGAGTCGAAACAGACAATTCAGTCTCGGATAAGTTTCAAGATAGAATGTTTTAGAATATAGGTTGTGGGTAATCTTTCGACCAATATTGAATTAGTAACCAGGACAGGACTATCCATATACATAGTTACATAGTTGGGCAGCTTGGAATGACTTTTTTGGATGGGGCTTAGGATGTGCGAGTGGATCTACGACGAGATCGTGGATCATGTTGGTTGGATCGTGTAACGATGGAGAGAGATCCAATTCTGCGGGATTCGTTGGAGTGGTATGTCTGTATGGGCTGAGGTTGAGCTGTATTCTACACCAAAAGTCCATCACATGTGAATTTTGAGAGCAATACAATGCCTTTTTAACACAGCTCAACATTCCATTCTTGTTGCCTTTAACTCAATCAAAATCTAGACCAAAGCTGTTGGCATCCCGAAATTCCGTCGAACAAAGTACTAGGTTAGGTAGGTACCAAGTTTCTTTGTTCAATGCCTGTAGAAATCTACAGTCAGTAGTGCTGAGGTACACATTTAAAAGCGGTGACGCCTCGTCTTCCACTTGGCTTGCTAGAACTGGCGTCGCGTGCATAAGCGTGAGGCCCCTCTCTATGAGGTGCGTGTGAATGCATTCGCTGGAGAGGGGAGCGCAGTAAGAAAAAAGTTACAACCCAGTTTTTGGCTGTGCGAGTTACAAGCAAGTTCCCAGAATAGTCAGGTAGGCAGGTAGGTACCCATCGGAGCCCAGCGGAAGACGAAAGAAGAGGGGATTGCGGTGTGCATGTAATTCGATGCTGATCGTGTGAGTCCAGCCTGTCGTTTCTGGTTGGGTTCTGTTTTTTTTGTTTTCATTGTGACATACACGTATCAGGAAGAGATCGAGAGAGAAGGCGGAGCTAGCATGTATTTATTTTCCCACTTCCCACTTCCTCCTCCATTTCTTTCTTTTCCTTTTGTCGGTCAGTCAGTCCTTGCTTGACATGACCCTCTTCCAATAAAACCTCATTTGTTTATGTAGGTTGGAGAGGGGAAGACAACAACAACTGAGTACGAATATACTCCTCAGCCTCTCTCTCTCTCTGTCCAAGGGAGAGAGGCATTGCTGCGGGCTGCCAGCCCAGTAAAAACTGGCTGAAAATCAGTCACTTTCGGACTGATTTATCCCTTGACCGAATATTTCGTATTCGTCGAATTCCTTTCATCATCTACCTCACCTCACTTCATCCCGTCCGAGGTACGTACTCGTTCAGGTTCCCTTGTGGAGATCCTCAAACTTGGCCCTGCCAGGCTGGAGAGGCCACCCCTGAAGCCTGAAGCTGACAGGAAACGCGTCATTCTAGCAAATCACGACGCGGAGGGAAAAAAGTTGTCACCCAAAAAGGACAGACAGCAGCCAATCTTATCGGGGATCTGTACAGTACCAGCACTTCCATTCACTGGGCAGTAACTGTACAACAAACAAATTAAACTCTCCCCCTTCTCCCTCAACCTTCAGCATTACAACCGTAATCTTGTCGACATTCATTCCGTTCCCTCTTGGACCCGAAACCTTTTTTTGAATTGCTGATAAACTGCGCCTTGGTATGTTTTTGCCCCTTTTTTGAGCATTACCTACACACTCGTCAGCTTGTGGCTTCTTGTTTGATTACCTAGCCTGCGCCTCGTATCCCGTCCCCTTAACATGTGCTCTCCTGCTGCCAACTTGTCCTCAACTTTTCCTGCTGCCTGAATTTATTATTATTCCTTACGCTAACTTTTCATTGCTTCACTCAGCTCATTACAAGAGTATCCATTCTTTCAACTTGAACACGCAAGCGACTTTCGTCATTCTCCTTGATCGATAATTCTGTTGCCTGTCTAGCAAAGCCATAAAAGCATTCACTCCCGATTCGCTATACCCTTCCATACCAAACACATTTCTACGATACTGCATCACACGAATCAGCCATCATGTCTCGCATTCAGATCCCTCTCGACGTTATCACGTCCCGCCTCAACCTGGGCGACCGCTTTCAGGGACTTCGATCTGGTCCTCTCAGCGGCCGCTTCTCCAACCTGCGACCTGTCGGCGAGTTCCTCGACTTCAAGCGCCTCTCCAAGCCTGCCAGCTTCGTTGAGATGCAGTCGCGTGTCAACTATAACTTGAGCCACTACTCCAGCAACTATGCTGTCCTCTTTGTTATGCTCAGCATCTACGCCCTGCTCTCCAACTGGCTCCTGCTCTTCGACATCATCCTGGTAGTCGTCGGCATGTGGTTCATTGGCAAGCTAGATGGCCATGATCTTGAAATTGGTACTTTCCGTGCCTCTTGCTCGCAGCTTTATACTGCACTTGTTTGCGTCGCCGTTCCTCTGGGTCTGATTGCTTCACCTTTCACGACTCTGCTCTGGCTCATTGGCGCATCCGGCGTGACCATCCTCGGTCACGCTGCATTTTTGGACAAGCCTATCGATGAGGCTTTTTCCGGGGAGGCGGTCTAGGTGGTCGGCCGCAATCTCCCGAATTCGCGCCCCAATGGGGAAGACCATCGAGGCGCAGACAGGGGAGAACAGACGGGGACTCTGCGTCTCGCGGACGTCGAACAAGGGACGTTCGTGTGGAGGAATTGGATTCAGATGAGGACACACGAGGTATCGGTGCCTCTTCGGGGACACGCTTTGCCAGCGATCCTCTTCGTTTTACGGGAGTAGATTTGGGTAATCAAGAACGGGGTTTGGTGCGAATGGGTGATTATCAAGATTCAGAGTATTCAGAGGATGACAGTGAGAGCAGTGAGGATGAGGAGTTCGAACAGTATATTGCTGAACTGGCTCGTCATGATCGGGAGGAAGCCCTGGTGCAGTCGGCAATGCATCGTATCGATCGTGCAAAGGCCAAGGGTAGAACGGATGTTGATCTCAACGATGAAGAAATAGCCGCCCTGGAGCGACGACGCAAGAGAGATGAGGCAGCGAAAAAGAAGAAGAGCAGCAAGAGGCGCAAGGACTCGCGAGTCGCTGTGCCTCTGACTCAGCTCGAGCCCACATCACGCAAAAAGAAGGCACATACAGTCTCTGACCAACCACGAACACAGTCACGAGCTCGGCAATCTTCTTCTAACAGCAATCTTGGCGAGGATCAAGACCGTTCGGCACGCCCTTCTATGGGTTATTTCCCGCCACCAGCAACAGCAGGTCGACCGCGAACAGGCGCATCATCTCAAAGTCGAGCGAGCCGTCAGCCTTCTGACAGTTCAGTGATTGTCCGTCGAGGCAGAAACTCAAGCCAGACTCCTCTCGATCCCTTCCAGTTCCAGGTCGGGAGACAACATTCAGGAGCTCAGCGTGGATCCCGAAAGAGTTCTCGGCGAATGAATCGCGATGAATCAAGCGAGGATGAGAGCGAAAGTGAAGAGGAGTCGGATGAAGAGAGAGAAGCATCAGTAGAGACGACTTCCAGCGATGATGTCGGCAGCGGAGCTCAGATCGTTGTCGAAGAGTCATCCCCTGAGCCTTCCAAGCCCGAGCCATCGAGGAGAAATCCACCTCGGAGTTCGGCTTCATCATCCAAGCGAAAGACTACGACAAGTAGCGGGCGACGTAAAAAGTAAAAGAGTTAGTTATGGTACTAGACTAGGAGAAAAATACCCCTGTTCATATAAGTCACATCTCCATTCGGTTTGATAGATTATCTCTTGATCCAGAGCAAATCATCTCGTGATGTTTAATGTTGATATGGTGGTAGAATATGAATGCCCGATAATTTGAATCCTACCTTTTTCATACCTACCTATCTATGAAAGGGGTTTGGTGGGAGCTTCCATGGCATGGAGGTCAGCTGGTACCTGCTTACGAGCTGACCGATGAGCTGGCAGTAGTACGTACTTCCCCCTGGGTTATGTACAGCACCTTATTAGGTACCAATCCCTCGGCTCAGGCCGATCTAGCCCCTGTAAAGCTGTCGCCAACTGGGCCTCACGAGGGGAGAGGTCCAGCAAAACAACCCAAACTAACTCCAACAGGACTCGACGTGACGAAATAGTCAACCCCAGACCGACCGGAACCCCATCCATCTCCATGTCCAAATTCAAGGTTCTGCGTTGAACTTTTAAACTTGCAACCTACATCAACCCTTCACCGTATTATATCTTGATATCGACCGATATCCCAATTGCTAAAAACACCATGGCTCCATCATCATCAAACTCAGCCGGTGCGTCGCGAAGCGCAAGTCGACGATTGATAAAGGAGCTGGATACATGGAGCACAGAGCAAAAGGAAGAAAGGGGCATCGAACGTCTCGGGCCCGTCAACGAGAGTGACTTGATGGAATGGCAGGCCGTCATAAATGGGCGAGATATAGGTCACGGCTACGATGGTTAGTCTCCCTCTCTTACTTTCCTACCCTTCCTCACTCGCTAACGTTTCTACAGAGGGACGCTGGCTTATCAACATCTCCATCCCCGAGACATATCCCCTCGCACCACCCAAGATGACGTTTGTCACACCTATCGTGCACCCCAACATCGCGCTTCAGACCGGCGAGATCTGTCTCGACTTGCTTAAGGATGCGTGGACGCCTGCCTATAGTGTTCTAGAGTGTGTTCGAGCTGTGCGCATGCTCTTGGGATGCCCTGAGACGGATAGTCCACTTAACGTTGATGTTGCGGCATTGCTGCGATCAGGTGATGTACTCGGTACGAGAAAACTTGTTGAGTTTTGGTGTCGCGATTCTGATGGGAGATATGATGGGCCTTGAGACGTTGTCTGCCCGGGTTACTTTGAATTGAGGGATCGGCTTGGATAATGGAGTTTATGGTTTGAATATGGATGATTTAGAGATTGATTTGGGCATCAGATTGGGGCTTACAGACACCTGGTTCTTGTATGTATGAGCGACAGCGCCTGGTTATCTGCAATGGCGTACGATTCTCCTTTTAGATCAGAACGTGACAAGTTGCACAGAATGTTCAAGATATAACCTCAATCCTTGTATTGAACAGCATAACAAACGCACCCACAGGTGCCCATCTATTCCATAATTCTTCCTCCACGTTCGTCCTCCATGCTCGAATTTCTTACAGAAATATGTAAACCAAACAATATGCTCATCCGTGCCAGGGCAGCCTAGCTTCCCTGAAGCCGTCACTCCTGAGGCTACGAGGCTTTCATTCTCCTCTCCCATTTTGAAAATTTGTTTAAAGGATGCACTACTGAAACGCCGTGACCTGTACCCGCCCAAATTGAATCGTGAATTGCCCAACAATCGCTATAATAGAGCAACCATGATGACCTACTTCCAGCACAATGCGGCCTATCTGAAGTATGAGGAAAGAGGCTGTAAAGGAAAATTGGATCATGTTGCCCATGTGAAGTGGCGCATGACAATGTTACTCGTTATAGTGGTAGACCTGGAAGATTGTTAGTGACGGATATTGATATAAAGGGGGGAAGTTACTGACCTTGTAGTTGGGGAGGCCATACGGTTGCCAGCCCAATCGCTTTGCCATCTTGGCGAAGCCCTCAGTCTCAATGAGGTGATAGAATGGGAAAGGAGGGAACATGGCACCGTCGCGATGCACGTCCGCCTTGACCAGAAGAGCAGTACCTCCAACTCCATCAAGGGGTATCACCAAGTTACGATCACCGCCTTCAACAGCAAGGTACGCCATAAGCATTCGATATGTCGGCATCTCAGCGTAGCCCTCGAGCAGAATCTCATCAGGGCCCATCTTAGCGGCGAGTCCCAGTGCTGTGTCGCTGTCTTGCCAACTGTTGAAATCATATGGTCGCTCAGCCATCTGCTTGTGTTCTTCGTCGTAGTATCGCTGAAAGCAGTTAGGGACGATGAGTGGCTTGTCAAAGGCGGCGAGATCCTGGATCAGGGATGCCGGGGTCTCGATGATGTCGGCATCCAACCACAAAACCCACGAGGTGTCAGGGCCAAGAGTAGTAAAGAGCAGAGAGTTTCGAGCCTTGGACATGACTTCACGACGGGCCTTCTGGTTCTTAAGCTTGTGGCGCTCAGCTTCATCTTGGGAAATAATAGCTGGATCGAAGTCTTGTCGAAGAATGATGATACTCTTGAACTTGTCGCCCTCGCGACCATGCTTCTGCGTCTTGTGGATATGCTCCTGCAGCTCGGTGGTGGCTTGGTTGCCCTCCTTAGTCTTGGGGAGGATAAAACCCAGGGTGATAAGCTCATGAGGATACGACAGTCGCAAGAGATTATCCCAGTATCCAGAGTAGAATCGAGACATGGGAGTCAGGATAAGAACGTTTTCTCGGTTCGTAATGGGCGAGGTAGTGATGGTGACATTGTTAAGGTTGTAGTGCACAACGGGCGGTGGCTTGAGCGGTACGCCAGATCGGGATTTTGACTTTCGGTACGGTGAAGTCGGTGGCGAGAGATGATGCTCTGCGGTTATGGACTCGAATCGGCGAGCGGTGACGGACTTGCCCGAGGGCGAGACGAGGAAGACGATGATGAAGATGCACAGAATCGCTCCGAGCGCAAGGGTTATGGGATTCGTCTTCTTGAGACGAACCGCCCCCATCGGTCGAGCCATGAGTGTTGTATTATCGCGCCTGCTAGGCGACGGAGAGTTCGAATATGTGAAAACGTGCGACAGCACCGGCTATCGCGAGGAAATCGAGGGCATCAAGCCGGAAGTTGAAGCTGGGTCAGGATGCGCCGCAGAGGACACCTCAGGAATAAGTATTAGGGGTAGATTCTCTTGAAAGCGATTGAAGAATCAATTATAGCCCTTGAAGAGGCAGAAGAGAAACGAGAGGAAAAGAAGGGAAAGGGTCGTAAAAGATGAGACCAAGCGAAGGGGGAATGTGAGTGAGGAATACGAAGTGGTTCTCTGGCCTCCAAAGGGATAATTAACTGAAGACACGGCGACCGATTGAAGGGTTCAGTTGGTCAAGGTCCCAGAACAGGTCTAGTCTAGCGCTGAGCCCCGTCGGTGAATCCTAGGTGTCCATGTAGGTACAACGTACTTTCGACTCGAAGTTCCATGGTAAAGTCCTAAACTTGACTTGCAATATTCTCATAATGATCTATAACTCTAATACACTTTTTTTCTTGATATCAGAAACAACCGGTGTACTTTAGTAGGAGACTGTCTTGACTAATGCATCTCTCTCGGCACTTAGTAGCGAAGTTGAAGATGAGGCTCTGTCAAGACCCCTGGAATATGGAACGCATTCGAGGAAGAAAGATTAGTCGTTAATAAACATAGAAAAGAATAGCACGTATACTGGTCATAAGTTTAACCCCTTTTCATCTACTTTAACTGATATTAGACTTGCTTTTATTCTCTCCCAAAAACTAACAACACCATATCATACTCGTATTGTTGCACTAATAATAGGCTCCACCTCCACCAACGCCCCAGATGTGGCTTGGTTTGTGGCTCCTAGTCTATGTACCTAGGTACCTATCATCCATGACAATGGCCATCAGTGACCTCGACCCAACTTTCTAAGGCAACAGAATCTCTCTTCTTCTTCTTCAACGTCAGCCTCAAGTCACTAAATTCGTCGCAAATTCTGCAAAACTCCAACTGAAAACACTGACCAAAATGGCCGATAAGATGGATCGCGGTCTCGACGAGATCATCGCTGATACTGTACGTCTTTATCTTCTGGGCTCCTGTCCATCCCGTGCCGTCTCCTACAGACGCCCGTCTCGAATCATCCCAAACTGACTTTTTCTTTCGCAGCGCGCCAATCGACCTCGCAACCATCGCGGCCAAGGTCGCCGACGTGAACCCCGTAATGATTACCCTCGCGACGGTGTTAGAAAGGTCGGTTTCTTCCCAAACCCCGAATCAGCTCCTATCATGAGTCTTTGTTGACATCGGCGGTTCAGGTTGACTTCCCTCACCCTCCAATGATGCCTACTCGACCTGTACAACCCTCCACGCAACTCGCCCTTTCGGTGCTCGGAGATTTTGTCGATTGAACGGCTTTCCACTCTGAAAATCCCTTGCTGACCAGAGCGTCCCTCCCACTTGCAGTCTGTTCGCGACGATTCACGAAACCTCGATAGGTCAGTCCACACCAAGCCTTTCCGCCCCTGCGTTTGCTAACTATATACAGCGAATGGGTCCATGACCGGTTCGAAGAAAACAGTAATACTCGAAACTCCCCTTGACCATGACGCCCTTTTGACCCTTGTCCAGACAACCGCCGAGCACCTGCTCGCCGTCGCCGCGAATCCCCAGACCAGTGAGTCGCACCGACAGTCAAACACGATCACACCTCTGACCATATTCAAAATAGGGAGTCCAAGGGATTCAAGCTCCGCGTGGACAATATTCACTACGATCTCACTGAGGAAGACCTCGATGTAGGTAGCCTGCATGACTGGAATCGAAATACAGCGTCTCATAAGCATATAGGAGCTATTCCGACGAATCGGGTCTGTCGTACGTCTACAGCTACGGTATGATCGTGCTGGACGATCCGAGGGCACTGCCTACGTGACCTACGAACTGAAGGAGGACGCTCAGGAGGCGGTCAAGCAGTTTGATGGCGCGAACGCCAATGGTAAGTCGAAGCTAACTAGCCAGCTATCTAACTGACTAACGGGATTCAGGCCAACCTATTCGATTGACTCTTCTGCCCTCGCGAAACCCCTTTGATACCGCCGTCATGCCCGGCCGTCCATTGGCAGAGCGAATCTCCAGCCCAGGAGACCGACGATCTCATTCACCCCATCGCCGATATGACGATGATGATGCTGCCCGCAGAGGAATCGATAGATATGTTCCTGGTCAAGGTTCTCGTCGCAGCCCCATGCCCCGACAACGTGGACAGGGCAGCAGGGGTCAGGGTGGTCGCCGCCCAGGAGCTCGGCGTGATGGCAGAGACGGTGGCAGAGAAGGTGGTAGAGATCAGGAGGGTGGCCGTGGCGGACGAAGCAACCCTCGTGGCAAGAAGACACAGGAGGAGCTGGATGCAGAGATGGCGGATTACTTTGGGGGAGACACTGCACAAGCCGCGGAGCCCGCTAATCAGCAGCAAGATGCTGCTCCTGTTCCTGCTCAGGCACAGGCTCAAGCTGCGACCGACGACATCGACATGATTGAGTAGCTGCGTGGTCATACTGTTTGACTTTATATCCGTGTTGTTGACAACTATGTACACCACCAGAATGTTTAGCGCATTGCATCCAAAATCCCCCACCTATTTGTTGTTACTAATTGATTTGGTCACCCTTGTGTATTACGCCGGTTCCATGCATATGACAGTGATCCCTGGATTTGTTAGTTCCATTCTTGATGGTAGTATCATATCATGAGAATGCCTACCCCTGTGAAGCCCAGGTTTCGACCAGTGACAAGACCATTAAAGGACATGTCAACGTTAACGCTCATGTTGAAGCTGATACTGTTCCGATTGCTCGGCCTTTGCTGCGGTCCATTGACGTTGTGTCCATGCATGGTCGCCTGTTGGTTAACAGTTCTCATGCCGCGGGTCATGCCTCCATTATTCTGGGTTGATATCCAACGGGTAGTTTCGCTTCGGGTCTGGGTGACTGTAAAAGGAGATCCTGGTGTTGTTTTTACGGCTTGATCTGTTGATCTCCTTGCTAGTTGTCGAGGAGGTAGTTCTTCCACGCTGCCTTCTGAGTCCGAGTCATAGTCTGAGGAGTCTTCATCCGATGATGTGTCGTTGTCAGATGATAGATATACGCTCTCGGCATCATCGGCATTGTCGTTAGATGATGTTTCAACTCTTCTCTGCTTCTGTTTTGGCTGATATGTCTTGACTGGTACTGTCGTATCGGCTTCTTCGATTTCATCTGGTTGTCGAAGTGCAGGAGTAGAGGCAGGCTCCATTTTGATGTTGTTTTTTAACTCTGGTGATTTAGTGCTTTTAGATGAAGACCGCTTCTTCTTTGCCTGTGATGAAGTTGCCGGTGTTGTGTCCTGTTGATGTTGTGGCGAGGGAGCCATGATGAATTATAGGTTGGTTGGTGGAATCGAGAGCTTGTTTGGTTTAGGTTGATGATGAACTGGTTGAATAGCAGTTTCTACTATCATATGGATTCAAATTAGGTACATTTCATCCTCCACTGCCTGTCAAAGGTTCGTCATCATGTGCTCTTCTGTCTTCAGAGGCGAATCGAATCGCACGATGAATGGTTCCCCGCGACACAAGAAACAGGGCCGGATCCTTGAAAAGTGACGTCGTGCTCACCACCAGGAACGACTTATCGCTGTTTAAACCTCGGCTCGTCGATGAGATCTCGATTCTTTGAACATGGACCACTAAATGTATACAAATTATCATCTAGTTTAACAATAGTCTCTGACTTGATATAATATATGTAGTTGATGGGTGATTGTGTTCTCTGAACAACTACTATAATTCGGGCATACAGCAAAAGCCTTTCAGAGCAACAAGCCATTCATAAAAGCACTTTAAACTCTTGCAACTTATATGTTACCGTAATAACCCGGCGATCTCAAATCGACACTCAGCCTCAACAACCCTCGCAGTCTCTTGGCATTGCTCCTCCAATCCTGTATCATGATCATACTCTAACAGTGGATATCACAGTCACTGTATTACATATATCTATGCATCGACTGTTGGTTGGCATACATCAAAGAGCAAAGTATCTACATTGCGCCATGTCTAACCTTTATCGGAGTAGACCTTGGTCTTTGGCCTGCCAGTTCCTCCTACACCGGACAAGCAAGTTCCGGGCTGCACAAGATAACATAGAATATAGTGCTGCCTGAGATGAATGGCAGTACTGCCCATTATATCAATCGTATGTTTTATGATATTACCTACGGAATTCTCAAGCATTATAAAGTTGATGAAGATTATGTTGTTTGCAGATGGTGGGATTGGAACAAATGATGGAATGGGGAAATAAACAATGTATAATATAGAATGAAGTTGAAGAGGGGTCAATTCAAAAAATACTTTGATTATATAAGTTCCCTGTCTCAGATTATTGCTACCTATTATCAACAAGTTAATACAAAGTCGGAAATGGTTTTAGAATGGATGCTTACAATATATCCTACCCTGTTCCTGTTCCCCGCGTCACTATTCCCCATCACGGATTTACCTCAAACAAACACATAACTTATAATTGAAGTGACTTGACCTACATATTCATAAAAATGTCAGCTACCACGAACTCTCTACCCAAAATCGGACTTTTGTCTATCGGTGACATGGGCGTCGGCATCGCAAAACTCCTGATCGCCCATGGTTTCACTGTTGCAACCAATATCTCTGGCAGAAGGTACTGACTATACGCTACACCACTCATCATGAGACAGCAGCTTACTAATTTCAGTCAAGACACCATTGAACGAGCTCGAGATTCCAAAGTCAAGCTCCTGGAGTCTGATATCGATTTGGTAAAGCAGAGTTCCATAATGCTCTCTATCGTGCCCCCTAAGGACGCAGAGGCTATAGCTACTCGCATTATCAACGCAGTAGCGGACTCGGGAAGTCGTGAACAGCTCTACTTTTTTGATCTCAATGCAGTTGCACCTTCGACAATCAAGGCTATTGCGGAATCTGTTAAGAAATCCAATTTGCCTATACAGTTCATTGACGGAAGTATCCTTGGACATCCTCCGAAAGCCCAGGCATCATCTGATGCCAACGAAACTTCATCCAGCAGCAGCGACTTTTCCAATTGGTATCGCCCTAGAATTCCAATCTCGGGCCCATGTTCTTTAAAGTCACTCCCCTTCGGCGAAAAACTCATATCCGTACTGAACATGAACCACATCTCGCCCAATATCGGCGCTGCAAGCGGACTCAAGATGTGCTTCGCTGCTTTAACCAAAGGCTTTACCGCTATAGCCACACAGTCGTTTACAACGGCGCATAACCTTGGTGTTCTAGGGGCTCTTCGGGATGAAGTTGGTAGATTCTCCCCAGCCGTCCTTGCCAATGCTGAGAAAAGCGTGCCTGGAATGCCACCCAAGGCGTATCGCTGGGTCAGAGAGATGGAAGAGATTGCCCTCACCTTTCACGGAGAAGGAGGCTGGGATAAGGACATGTTTGAAGGCGCCGGGGGTGTCTATAAGACCATCGCAGAAGATGAGGTGCTTGGAAACGAAAAGGTGGGCAAGAGAACGAGGGGGACGACGTTGGATGATGTGGCAGCAGCCGCAGCGGAGGGATTGCAAAAGAAGAGAAAAGCACAATAGGATATGGCAAGTCAAAGTGTTTCCAACGGTATAGTTTATTCATCTCTATGCATTGGAAAGGGGTAGTTGTACATCTCTATAATACACCCACATACAGGCTGGTATGCAGACAAGGACCATCAACTCCAGGTTTACCTACACGACATAGACTCTAGAGTTAGGAACGTTGAGTTTCCAATCATTGTTGAGCCCAGGTTCCGTGAACATAGAAGCATCAGAAGATGTGACAAAGATGCCCTCGTTGGAGAGAGCACCGAAGTGATTCTCCAACAATCGAACCTCAGGTTGAGATGAGTCTGTATCAGTCTCAGGCTCGATTTTGCTGGCTGTTCCAAATACTACACCCGTCTGTTGACCCCCGGCTGGTTCACCAGCCGAAGTCTCTGTCGATACAAAGAACTGGATCTTGGAGCCCACAGGGACAAAATTGCCTCCTTCCATGGCCTTGATGAACCTCTGCATCTCTTCTTCTTCAGAAACGACGAAGTGAGTTTGCTCCGGGTCGAGTGACAATAAACCCTTCTTTGCGCCCCAACCACCACCACCGCTCACTATAACTGTTAGCAAAGGGCCGTGATTTGATTTAGGGGTTTCATACAAACTTGATATAGCCGACCGCCCTGCCTATACAAGTTCACCAGTCGACTGGATGTGGAAGCCGCCAGGTCTGTGATATTTTGCCCATCGATAAATGTTGCGGCTGGGTCTGGATTAACACAGGGTGTGTTGTCTCCCGACTGAGCAAATGTTGGAGGTGTGATCATTGCCCAGATACCCATAGGTGACTGGACCAAATCTGATTTACGGGCATGTAGCTCATCGACTGCTGGTTCAAGCTCGTTTGACGCAGGGACTGATCCATCGTCAATGTCGACCCGCCGTACGATATTACCGAAGCTCTCAGTCACCACACGGGGTTGAGTCAGGGGCACCAAGGGAGCCCAGATCCCAAGGTCGTCGATTGATGGAAGCTTCTTCTTAAGAGGAAGGGTTACTTTCTGCAAATGCTTCTTGGATGTCTGCTCAACAAGTTTTGGGGAACCACTCGACAAGTCATAACGGCTGATGATAAGTGTCGAGGTCTTGTAGTTCTGAAAGGTGGTGTTGGTCAGAGGGATGGTAATATGTGGGCTGCCGACGTCCATTGTTAAAGCTGACACTTTATTGACATCTGACCACTCCTTTGGCGGCGCTTCAGCCCATAGCCCTGGAAGGATTGAGTCAACTTTACCGCGGAGGATAGATATCCCCTGAATGGGTTTGTTATTCGGCACAGGCGGAGCGATGTGGTCGACAACAGCACCAAGAGTGTAAAACTCGTCTACTTTTTCAACACCTGATAGTAGTTCCACAAATTCTGACATGAAATGGTCCTTCTCTAGCCATTGCGCATACTGTGGTGTTGCGAGAATGACTGCAGCATCATGAACGCTAGGATTGGTGATGTTGATTTGAGATTTGACGGCTTGTAATAATTTTGAAAGGTCCTTTGGCGTGTAAGTAGAGTATATGAATCCCTTTAAATGAAACACTGACTTTGGTCTTGGGACTCAACTCAACAGTAAAGTAATCTGACCTTTGGCTTGTCGAGTATGTCCTCCTCGCTGTGACCGAGATACTGTTGAATATACAGCTCCTCGGAGCTCTCAATGCCAGCCGAAAGGCCATTGAGGAGAGTTTTCAGGACTCGGTATGTGCAAATAAATACACAAAGTGTTTCAGTTCGAGTGTATAGTTCAAAAAGTACTTGGAGCAACGCCTTCTCAATTGATTGCAGAGTCTAAGACGGCATCGATCGCAAGCACTTCATATTGCTGGTGCGATCTTCTGTGGCGGGTGCAGGACTGCGCCACATTCTGGGGTTACAAAATAAACGAAACATGGTGGTCCGATATCGTTCCAGCAAGCAGGCGGCAGGGAGTCAACAGTATAACTAATTAAACATGATCAACTTGATCAATTAAATAGTGACTCACTGACATCTGTCTTTGTAATATTGTTTTCGAAATAGAATATGAAAGACGATAAAAATTGCTAAATGATAGAAAGGTGTTGGTGAGGCTAAGCCACATTCGATGCCACCACTTTTTGTCTACTGTGCCCCTCCATGAACTAAAAGTTATCCCCGCCATTAGAGCGGGTGACTCAATCTTTAAACTTGCAGAGTCATACTCCGGAGTACTCTACCTATATCAATTCGAGGTGCAGGTAATTGCTTGAAGCCCTACAGTCACGGGCTTCATTCAGTCATCTCCGGCACGACGTTTAGACTCGCGGTGAGAGCACTTCGGGTGCGATCTGTTTCTCCAAGACCAGGACGACCCTTGACAACCACGCGAGTAAATATGGCGACCAACAGCGGACGAGGAAACCCCAGTATGTCATAATTATCAGGGACAGAATCAAAATACTGACTATAAAACAATAGTCGCCGCAGGCGAGGGTCTTCAAGACGCTACCAACACCCCTCCAGCCGTTCCCGTCGAGGAGAAGAAGGAGATCGCACAGTCTGCTACCGGCGCCCATGCCTCAGGTCAAGATGCCGGCGCTGCTGCTGGCGCTGCTCCTAAGGTAAAGACCGAGAAAGAGTGTATGTGCGGTATCCTCATATTTTGCAGCTCAACATCGTCTCTGACATGATCTTACAGTGGAAAAGGAACGAAAGAAGGCCGAGAAACAGGCAAAGTTCGAGGCAAAGAAGCAAAAGGCTGCCGCTACTGCCCCCAAGGCTGCCAAGGAGAAGAAGCCTAAGGAGAAGAAGCCCGAGGAGGAACCTCTACCAGAATACGTCGAGGACACCCCCGAGGGTGAGAAGAAGCGAATCCGATCGTTCGAGGACCCCCATTTTAAGGCCTACAACCCCATCGCCGTCGAGTCCGCATGGTACAGCTGGTGGGAGAAGGAGGGCTTCTTCAAGCCTGAGTTCAAGCCCGATGGAAGCATCAAGGATGAGGGCAAGTTCGTCATCGTCCACCCCCCTCCCAACGTTACTGGTGCTTTACACATGGGACATGCTCTTGGTGATGCCCTTCAGGATCTGATGATTCGATGGAACCGAATGCAGGGCAAGACTACTCTTTGGCTGCCTGGATGCGACCACGCCGGTATCTCTACTCAGAGTGTCGTCGAGAACATGCTCTGGAGGAAGGAGGGCAAGACTCGACATGACCTTGGCCGTGAGGAATTTGTCAACACCGTCTGGCAGTGGAAGGATGAGTATCACAAGCGTATCAACAAGGCTTTGACCAGCTTGGGAAGTTCCTTTGACTGGAGCAGAGAGGGTACGCCACCCTTGATCTTAAAGGAGAAGCGAACTTGCTAACATAAACCAGCTTTCACCATGGACAAGAACCTGTCCGCCGCCGTTACCGAGACTTGGGTCAAGCTTCACGAGGAGGGCACCATTTACCGAGCCAACCGACTTGTCAACTGGTGCACAAAACTTAACACCGCGCTCTCTAACCTCGAGGTCGTCAACAAGGAGTTGACTGGCCGCACCCTACTGGATGTCCCTGGATACGACAAGAAGGTCGAGTTCGGTGTCATTGTCCACTTCAAGTACCCCGTCGAGGGATCGGATGAACTCGTCGAGGTCGCTACCACCCGTATTGAGACCATGCTGGGTGATACCGGTATCGCGGTTCACCCCAAGGACGAGAGGTATAAGCACCTCGTCGGCAAGACTGCCATCCACCCCTTCATTGAGGGCCGCAAACTGCCTATCATTGCCGACGAGTATGTCGACATGGAGTTCGGTACTGGTGCCGTCAAGCTTACTCCTGCCCACGACCCCAACGATTTCACCCTTGGCCAGAAGCACGGCCTCGAGTTTATCAACATCTTGACCGATGATGGCTTGATGAACGAGAACGCCGGTGCTTACAAGGGCCAGAAGCGATTCGATGTCCGTTACACCATTCAGGATGACCTAAAGGCCAAGGGTCTCTACGTTGACAAGAAGGACAACGCCATGAAGGTCCCTCTGTGTGATAAGTCCAAGGATATTATCGAGCCTCTCCTGAAGCCCCAATGGTGGGTCCGTATGAAGGAGCTTGCTGAGCCTGCCTTGGCTGCCGTTCGAGATGGACGCATCAAGATCCGCCCCGAGACTGCCGAGAAGAGCTACTTCCGCTGGCTTGAGGATATCAACGATTGGTGTATCAGCCGACAGCTCTGGTGGGGTCACCGATGCCCCGTCTACTTTGCTAAGATCGAGGGCGGCGCCGGAGATATCCCTGAGGAGAAGCTGTGGTTCGCAGGCCGAACAAGGGAGGAGGCTGAGGAGAAGGCCAAGGCTGCTCTTCCTGGCAAGACCTATACCCTTGAGCAAGATGAGGACGTCCTTGACACATGGTTCTCTTCTGGACTCTGGCCCTTCAGCACCCTCGGCTGGCCCAACAAGACACACGACCTCCAGACTCTCTACCCGACAGAAGTCCTCGAGACAGGTTGGGATATTCTCTTCTTCTGGATTGCCAGAATGATCATGCTCGGCCTCAAGATGACAGGTGACATCCCCTTCAAGGAGGTCTACTGCCACAGTCTTGTCCGAGATTCTGAGGGTCGCAAGATGAGTAAGAGTCTGGGTAACGTTGTTGACCCCCTGGACGTCATTTCAGGTATTCAACTGCAGTCTCTCCACGACAAGCTTCTGCAAGGTAACCTGCATCCCAGCGAGGTTACCAAGGCCACCAAGTACCAGAAGACCGCGTTCCCTGATGGTATTCCTCAGTGCGGTGCTGATGCTCTGCGCTTCACCATGGTCAACGCCACAACTGGCGGTGGTGACATTAACCTGGATGTCAAGATTATCCACGGATACCGCAAGTTCTGTAACAAGATCTTCCAGGCTACCAAGTACGTCCTGGGAAGTCTCCCCAAGGACTTCACTCCTTCCAAGTCAGGCATTGCCCGTGGCGAGACTCTTGCTGAGCGATGGATTCTTCACAAGATGAACGCTGCCGCCCGAGAGATTAACCGTGTCCTTGAGGACCGCGAGTTCTCCAAGTCAACACTGATCGTCTACCGCTACTGGTACAATGAGCTGTGCGATGTTTACATCGAGAACTCAAAGGCTATCATCCGTGATGGTACCCCTGAGGAGCGTGAGTCTGCTATCCAGACTCTCTACACTGCTCTCGAGGCCGCTCTTACCATGATCCACCCCTTCATGCCCTTTATTACTGAGGAGATGTGGCAGCGAATGCCCCGACGACCTGAGGACCAGACCAAGTCCATCATGGTTGCCAAGTACCCCGTCTACCACGAGAAGCTTGACGATCCCGAGTCTGAGCGTGCTTACGAGCTTGTTCTGGGCTGCTCCAAGGCTGCTCGTTCACTGATGGCTGAGTATGCTCTCAAGGATGAGGCTGAAGGTAAGCACCGTAACCATTCACCCATGAACTTTCCTGCTAACTTATTCAAAGTCATCATCCAAGCCTACAACGACACCGCTCTCTCCACCGTCAAGGACCAGGCTTCTTCTATCAAGACCCTGAGCGGCAAGGGCATCAAGGGCGTCGAGATCCTTGGCCCTAATGCCACTCGACCCGCCGGTTGCGTCGCCTATCCCGTCTCCACTGAGGCCTCCGTCTTCCTTCACGTCAAGGGCCGCGTTGACCTCGATGCCGAGATCGCAAAGGCACAGAAGAAGCTGGACAAGGCCAAGAGCAGCATCCAGAAGCAGGAGAAGATCCTCAAGGACCCCAACTACATTGAGAAGGTCTCAGATGCTGTCCGAGAGACAGACGAGAAGAGGTTGGCAGATGCCAAGCAGGAGCTTAACAGTTTCGAGGAGACTATCAAGCAGTTTGAGCAACTCAAGTTGGAGTAGACAAGACAAAAGAAAGAAAAAAACTTGTTAGAAAGTGTTCCTTGCAGTGTGTCTGCTCGAGATATAGAAAAGAGAGTAAAAGATATGTGGGAATGATTTTTATGAATGATTTTAGTCTACAACGTCCATTCTGTAAAGTGATGAGACTAATTACGGATTCAATTTCGATGAGTCGTCGTCGCCTTAATAAAACACCACGAAATGTTCTTACCAACCTCCCTTCCCAGGCCCCTCTTCCTTATCTTTTCTTGCTCCTCCTCCTCCACCGCGCACTGGTTTGGATTGCGCAGCCTCATGCCTCTTGAGCTCTTCTGGTACCTTTGAAATAGAGCTCTTGCTGAGGATCTGCTTGAGGTCGTACATGTTATCGTTATCCTCGGGACCCAGGAACGTGATAGCAACACCACTCTTTCCAGCACGGCCTGTTCGACCTATACGATGGGTGTAGCTCTCGATGTTGGTGGCCATGTTGAAGTTGATGACGAGAGAGACATCGGCAACATCGATACCACGACCAGCAAGATCGGTTGCGACGAGGACTTGTGTCGCGCCGTTACGCACAGAAGCGAGGGCTGCCTCTCGCTGCTCTTGGGTCTTGGAACCATGCAACGTGGCGGTGGTCCAGCCCATTTGTTTGATATCACGGGCGACAGCATCGCAGTTCCGCTTGATGTTGACAAAGACGATGATGGGCGGCGCGAAGGCATTTGAAGAAAGAATTTCCTGTAGGCGCTTCTTGCGACGATCTTCTCCTGGGATGAACTCGACGCGTTGCTCGACTGTGTCGACAGCCTCGCCTGCGTTACCAATGGTGACGATGGCTGGGCGACGGAGGTACTTCTTTGCGATCTTCTCCACCAAAGGCGGCATAGTTGCTGTGTACATCATGGTCTGTCTGTAACGATCGTTTCCGCCCAAGTATCGCTTCATCTTCTGTGCGTCTTCAGCATCCTCCGTGTCAGGCTTCTCGTTGCCGACTGGTAGTGCTTCGAGAATCCTGTTCACGGGCTCTTCGAAACCCATGTCGATCATACGATCTGCTTCGTCCATGATCATGTAGCAACATTGACTCAGAACAAGCACCCTGCGATCGATACAGTCGATGAGACGACCAGGTGTAGCGACGATAATCTCGGCGCCGTCGCGCATATTGTAAATCTGTTCCTCGATAGAGTGGCCACCGACTATGCTTACAACACGGAATCCGAGGGGGCCAGCGAACTTTCTCGCTTCAGATTCAATCTGCTGGACCAGTTCTCGAGTGGGGGCAATGATGAGAGCATATGGGCCGTCGTTCTTGTTGATTTCATCCAGGGGTGGTAGGTCAGAGATGTAAACCAACAGCGGTAGCAGAAAAGCAGCTGTCTTTCCGGAACCCGTGACGGCCACGCCGATGAGATCTCGAGCTTGCAGGGCAATGGGGATAGCAGCTCGTTGAATAGGCGTGGGCTCCTTGTATCCAACGTCGTCGACAATCTGGAGTAAGCGCTTGGGAAGATTCGATTCTTGCCAGCTGCGCATGGGGTTGGGAATCAAGCCGCCCTTGGTGGCGATGCCAAAGTCCTCCCTAAAGATGCGCCAATCTCGTTCGCGCATGTCTTCCAGGGCCTTCTCAGACCATCGTTTACCCAGTCCAGTTCGATCCGCTCGTTGTTTAGCCCTGTCGCGTGCGCGGTAGTAGTCTTCCATGTAACCCTCCGCTCTTTCTTTCCCAGTCTCCGGGTCTCTCTGTTCGATCATTCTTGCTCGTTTGCGCGCTCGCTCCTCAGACTCATCGTCGAACTCGCCACCGACACCAGCAAATGAACGAATGTGGTAGTTGTGAGCCGGTTGAGCATATAGGGGATCGTTGTTGCGTGAGGTATCTTCGTCGTCGTCCCATCCGAACTTGAACTTTTGCTCCGTAGTACGCATTCGCTTCTTTTTTGCTGAGAAGTTGGATTGTTGGTTTACTTGGGGACCTAGGTATCGCGCTCGTAGGAGAGCAGCCTCGATATCCTCCGCCGATTGCCTATCTGCACCCGGTTTATCACCATTTCGCGAGGATCCATTTCGCGAGGATCCGTTTCGCGAGGATCCATTTGGAGCATCGTTAGGTCTTGATGAGTCGTTTGATCTGGCAAGCCATTTCTGTTCTCTCTCTCGTCTCTTCTTATCGTCTTCGAAAGCCTTGCGCTTCTTGTCGTCTTCTTCCTTCTTTGCCTTTTCGGCTGCTAGTCTTTCTCGTTCGGCCTTGGGGATGAACCTAGGCTTTGCGGCGGCGGCATCTGCAGCTTTCTTTTGCCGTATGATTTTTTCTATGTCGAGAGGAGGCATTGTCGTGTTGATGATGTGGAGGAAAAGGTTGCTGGGAGAGGAAAGAGGACTCTATTTATATTATTTCGAACTGGCCTCGCAGTGAGTCATTGCTGCTGCCTTCGGGAAATCAGCTCAAGATTAAGTAAAGTAAATAAATTATATTAAAAACTAGGTAAAGTAAGTAAATTATATCCTAAAGTATATACCTAAAATTAAATAAGTAAATACATTCTCTTCCATTACTCCGTAGCAGGCAATGGAGGACTTTCCGGCCCTCCGTAGGCCTGTAACAACAGTGCCAAATTCTGGAGGGGGGCACCGTTACAGGCGTGCCACAGCTGTGCAGGCACTGTTCCTCAGCGGTGCCACATGCCACAGGTATGCCTAGGCCGTGCCAGCCAATCAGAGTCGCCAGAAATAAGGCTGAATTGCCTATAACCTCCAAAAATCAACACCTTCAATTTCAAGATATCTTCAATCAATTCAATTAATCAATTACAAGAATTCGAATACAGAAACTTTACTATAGAGATATTACATTTCTTAACCATTAGGCCATTACAGTCATATCGCAAGATGCTCTGGCGGTTATTATCTTTAATTATATCGGAAGGTGCTTTCTTCAATCGTACGGCACGGCTGGCACAGCTCTGGCACGCGTCCGGCACGATCCATTTTTGGGCACATAATTGGAACGTGCTTGACACAGTGCCTGCACCATGCCATCCGTTCCCAGGCGAGGGGGTAGAAGAAAAAACCGGACTGAAAGTTATAGTACTGTATTATCTTAATAAATTAGCTATACCTTATGGATTCTTTTGACCTAATTCTAGGCTACTAATTAGCTAAGATAAGAATATGAATCTAATATTTATACTAAATATTAGGATTTCTTAGGATCCCATCTCACCAATACAAATCCCAGGCAACCAAGAACACAGTCCAGAGAGGAATCATCAAAACAATACAAGAAGAAGGGGGGGACAAGAAGTGAGTGCACAGATGCAACAGTAAAGTAAACGGCCACAAATAATGTTGAACAAATTCATTATTTTAGGAAAAACTCGTTGCGCCATGTTTTCTAGCTACGCTCAACTGCCCGGGCAAATAGACGTTACAATCACACCATGAGATTCGATTCACGATACATCCGACCGTTCATTTCATTATCCTCTGTATCTACCCCTTAAATAAAACAACGCCAGCCAGCTCTCAAGCCGTAATCCCAACATGCGCCGCCGCTCTCGTACTTCAAAAGCGTGTGATACCAATCCACTAATACATACAAGGAAGAATTGAAAACTGCCTAGTCACCTCGTTCAAAGCATGTGACTAGCTTATTTGAATGACTTGATCTTGTGGTACAGCATCGTGTCGTAAAAGTTGTAATTTGGATCGAGCTCGCAGAATGGATGTTGCGATAGAAGCACATCTGCTGTAGGACGATCAAAGGGGTTTCTATCATCTTGTTAGTACTTCCAAAAACACAATCATGTTGGGAAACTTACACCTGGAAGCAATCCATCATAAAGGCCACGGCCAATGGTCCAAGAGTATCCTGGATATCCTCGGGGATGGGTGGTCTCTCGCCGTTGGCAATCTTGTAGATGGCACCAACAGCCTCCTCCTTGGCCCACGGACGTTTGCCAGCAAACATCTCCAAAACCACACAGCCCAAACTCCAGATATCTACCTTGGCGCTATAACCTTCGCCCTGAGACCGAATAACCTCGGGTGCCATCCAAAAGACCGAACCTTGCATGTTGTTCGTCTTGTCGTTGCCGTAGATGTTGTCTGTCTTCTTGGAGATACCGAAATCGCTGATCTTGCAAGTTCCATCCAAATCGAGAAGAATGTTGTCGGCCTTGAGATCTCGGTGCAGAATACCTTCACGGTGAAGATAGGCTAGACCAGAGAGTGTCTGTCGCGTGAGTGAAGAGACAACAGACTCTTCAAACTTGCCGTGTTTGCGCAGACACGATCCAATACTGCCACCAGAAATATACTCGAGAAAGATACTGATGCTAGTTTCCTTTCTCTCGCAACCCAGGTACTGCACAATATTGATATGGTCCAAGTGCTGCATTGTGTCGATTTCTTGGTCCAGACCCGCCACAAGCTCCTTCATCTTGCTCTTGTCTCCGCCAGCAGCCTTGGGGTTGACCTCGACCTCCTTGACGGCCAAGAATTCACCTGTAGTGGCATTCATACCGAGATAAACGCGACCATAGGTACCCTTGCCGATAAGCTGACCCTTGAACCACCTAAATGTCGTCTGTCGCTTGGGCACTGTGTCCTGAGGAATCTGGGGCATGATGACGCTGCCACGTCTATCCGGTCGAATTTGTACAATGTTGGCATTGAACATCTTTGTACTCTTTCGGCGCATGATATGACTCGACGCATGTCCCTGGTTAGTCGAGTTGGTTCGCTTGTTGGCTTCATGAGCGCCACGGGCAACTTCTCGAATCGACTTCATTCGACCGAGGCCGCCTGAGCGTCGGATGCTTCTTGCAGCTACAGACGTAGGACGTTGCTGATCCAGAGCTTTGAGCGTTGACTCGTCGGATCCTAGAGTATCGTTTTCATTATAGAGAGATGGCTGTCGAGAAGGCGGGATAGGAGGCGGCGGCGGCTGAGTGTGGTTTGGCATTGGTGGGTGCGATGGTCCTTGTGAGGAAGGCATTTGATCAGACGTTGGCTCTGGGCCCTCAGAAATAGGAGACGGTGGCATTCCACCTTCGCCAGGCTCGTCGAGAACAGGCTGATCGAGATCCAAGTTAGGGAAGAAGTCGTCGAGATTGTTGATAAGGGCGTCCGTTGGAGGACGATTAGCCCAAACATCCTTCTCGATAAACGATTTCCGTCGGCCAAGCTTGTTATCCTTGTCTTTCTCTTCTGATTCCCAAGTATCAGATCGAGGAGTCGTTGGCCTCTGTCCGCGAGAGTCCTCATTACTGTCAGGAGTCACGCTGCTGCCGTATGACTTGGGCGATGTAAAAGCAACCGAGAGGCCCTTTCGAGAACGAGCCGTGTTAACCGTCAAACTAGGACGCTTGCTATGTCCATTTGCATCTCCATTCGCTGCAGCGGCCTTGCCCTTGTTTCTATTAGCAAGTGGAATGGCAAAGAGCCCATCATCAGAATCGTCTCCACTGTCATCGTCGGCTGTTGATGTGGGAGCAGGCGTTGAGAACTGCACGTCCGTGTCCTCAAAGTCTGGGTCTGGTCCATGACTGGCACGCCGTGTAGGGGGCGACGGTTGATCTGAAGGGAAAGAAACCCTGGGACGATTGGAGTTGGGACTCATCTCCACAGGAGACACTGCCTTTGGGGCTGCTTCAAAGATTTTAGCTTCTGGTGCGTCTTCAAGGCTGGGACTTAGCACAGAGGGTGATTGGGAGGGTGAGTAGTCTGGCACAATGAAAGGCAGATTCTTCTTGCTCCAGGTCACAGCACCTGGTGTTGACATTGTACCGGAGCTACCTCGACCCAAGCCTTGTTGAGGGGGTTCAACGCTAGAAGAGATGTCCTTACCTCCAGGAACTGATCCTGTTGATGATCGGGAAGGAGAAGGGGCACGGGGTGCCTTAGCAGATTGTCCAATCGCGCTCAAGTTCCTGCCCATGCCTGCGAGGGCTGCTCCAATACCAACAGGGCTCACACTTGGTTGAGCTGCGCCCTTGGATCTCTTTGACTTCTCAGTCATTTCACTCTCTGTATGTGGGTGTCGTGGTGTTATATATCCCTCGAGACTACTGGTTGATCCGTGTGTGCCAGTCTTTCTGCTCAGCGAGTTTGCCTTGATCAATGTGGCAGAAGGATCACTTGGTGGCGCTGGAGGTCGTCTCTGTGGGAAGAGCGGTTCTGGTCGCTTGTCCTCATATGGCGACTCACGGGGTTGGTCGAAGTCAACATTTCGGCCTACAATACCAGGTCCGAGTGTCTCTGAAGGACTTCCCTTCATCGCCGCCTGTTTCCTCTTGGCCAGATACTCGCGCTGCTTTCTCTCCATTTCAGCTCTATACGAACTTGCCTCTCGTGCTACCTTATCCTCAGTCTTCTCATCTGTCAATGTGTTAGACCGTGATGTTGGCGGTGATGAGCTAGATCGTTGTCTGCTATTCCGTTGAGCATCCTCGGCGGATAATCCTGGTGGAAGATAACCTGGGGACAAAGCTACCGGGACCTCGGCCTTGACAGGAAGACTAGAAATCGCGGGAACTCCAGCGGCTGTCACGAAGAATTTGAGTGTTCCAAGAGGGTCGCCCTTTGCTCGTTTGACGGTAACAAGACTTTGGTCATCCAGAGGATCCATGTGTTCAAACTTGCCAGCTTCTGTAAGGTAAATATGACATTTTTCAAATTCAGGCAGCCCAAGATGCATGCAGATGACTTGGCGGACTTCCGCTGCTGCCTCTGCCTCGGTAATGTCACACATTCGGTAGTTCCAGTAATCCATAGTGGCCAGTACGTAGGTCCTCACGGGACTGATTCTCCTCGGCCGTGAACCATGGCCGTTCCTGTCATCATGGCTACCCCATGCTGAGACGACAAGGTCAGTGTCACTGCCATTGGTTCCCCGGACGCCCAAGCCCACCGGCCGGACAGAGCTGTGTGGTGAAGTTGGAGAGGCTTCCATATCGTCAGGAGATGGATATGCACCGTCGTCTTTGGTTTGTCTCTTTTTCCTGGACAGGAAGCTGAGGAAGCTCTTTGAATCCTTGGCTGAAGCAGGGGTATCTGTACCTGCGGACTTATCGCCCCCTTCCGACGGGGAGTGACGAGATCGAATATCATGACTTCGGCCATGGACAATATCTGATAGGTTCATGTTCCGGTTGAGTAACGAGGCGGCATCCGATGGTACTCCAGATCCATATATGGCTGCAACAGAGGCTACAGAATCCATGCTACTCCTGGAGCGATGGCCGGCCTTTGTTGTATTAGGAGATTGGGAGAGAACAGGTGTTGTTGCTGAAGTGAGAAGTGTAGGGGCGATGCTTGGACTGCCGCTTGGGCTGCCCGAGTGCGCAGCAGGACCACGGAACGTAGCATCGCTCGACTCACTAACGTTAGGACTATGACGGCGCGCACCGTCTGTATCGACATGTTTGAGAATATTGCGATGATTAGACTCGGAGCTTATGTTAGGTAATGTGGTAGATCTCGTTTGAGAAAATCGGCGCCCGCCAAAGCCAGGGCCAGGCGCGTTGAGAGGTGTCTAAAAAATGTCAGTAAGGTTTAAACGCTCATAACGCCAATTGGGTCAACAAACATTCGGCGAGTCCATGGGGTCAGTTCCAGCACTTGGTAGATTGTTTCCATGTTCGCCATTGAGGGATTCTTTCCTGCGGTGGCCCGTTGGAACCTTTGACATATCAGCTGGTCGACCGGTGACAATACTTCGAATCAGTCTTCGCATCCGCTTGCCCTCCTCTCGCTCGCGGGGCTGGTCCCAACCGGTTCGGCTGTTGGTGCACTCCTGGGCAAGCCTTGGATACACCTGCTGATGCATCATACCAAAATTACCACGTCCACCGTGGCCACTTCCGAGCTCGAGGAACTGCGCTCCGTGTAGGTTGAGGGCCCTGAAGGTCTCCTGCCAGTCCTTGGAGAACTGGTTCTGGGCCAGCCAAATCAGCACGGTGTCGAGGGGCCACTGGGCAGCGATTTCCGGTGGGATCGAGCCGGGAGGAGTGGCGTTTGAAGAATTGGAGGTGCCGCGCGGCTGGGCGTTGTTGGCAGGATAGAGGCGTTCCCTCGTGGCCTCGTCCATGGGGGTTGTGGCATTTGTGTCAGTTCCGCTCTGCGGTGTTGTCACTGGCCGTGATGTCTGCGAGTTGACAGTCAGGGTTGGGTCTTCCAGTCCAAAGGCGGGGATACCAACTCCCTCTCCGTACGTGTCGCCCTGCGGTATGTAGGTTGCACTCATGGCCTCATTCAGCGGGGGAGGAGGAGGGATAGAGACTGTTTGCCCAGCAGCGATCTGAGCGTGTAACTTTGGGTTGTACGGCTGGTGCTGACCGGGCGGCGGCGGGGGGATGTTGAATCCTGGCCGTCCGTCATACATGCGCCCAAAGGCGCCGTGCCACGGAGGCTGCTGGCCGAGAGCACTTGCCGGAGGTGGACCGGGAGGTGGGGGCATCGCGACGCCGGATGTGCCTGGTGCGATGGGATATCGAGGGAGCGGCGGCGGCGGAGGCAGGTTCATCATATTGCCCATCTGGCCGGCATTCGGAGGTCCCATGGGCGGCGGCGGCGGCGGCGGAGGGACCTGGAATGACCTCGTGGGATCGGCGCCCGAGACATGTCTCTGGCCTGCCGGATACATGATGGACGGCGCGGGGGGCAACCCGCCTCGAGGAACAAAGTGAGCAGCAGAGTTGTGGTCGACGGCAGAGGGCGGCGAGGTGTGTTGTCGAAGAAGAGGATTCGGTGTGTGCAATGAAGACGGAGAGACAGCAGCGCTACTAGTGGTGGAAGCTCTTGGACGCAAGCTCGAGGTAGATGAGACAGGGTGGAGGAACTGAGCCTGCTCGGCGGTCGCTATGTCGGAGGAGGATGGGCCCAGGGGCCGGGGTCGATTGAATGCCGGGGCAGCTTGCGTGTGCGGATGCGGATGATGCGTTGTTGCGGCGCCTGCAGCAGTTGGATGCGCAGGAGGATATGAAAAAGAGGATGATGATGACAGGGCATAGGCTGGAGGTTGGTCGTGGATGTTTGACTTTGAAAACCCGTCGACAGGGACAAGGTCCTGAAGACTGGGTCTCGAAAAGGAACGGAACCTATTGGTGGTGGTGTTTGAATGAGACTGAGGGTGAGAATAGAGTGACGAGATTGACGCCTCTGGGCTCGCCGAGGTCACAGCTGCTGTGATGGACTCTTGAGAGTGAAGAGCCTGCTGCTGATGGTGTTGCGCCTGAGCCTGAGCCTGAGTATGAGCATGAGCCGTGGCCTGTGCCTGAGCTGGTGGTAGGTCGAAATTGGCAGCGGGACGGTTTACCCGTCGCAAGCTATCGCTACCCTTCATGGTTTGTATCTGCGGTGGAGTAACATGTCGAGGTGGGCCGTCTCGACAAGGATCCTGGGGGCCAGCCTAGGCCTGACCAAGCTAGGATGGGGATGGAGAAGGATGCTGAGATTCCAGGGATTATCTGAGTGGTGGAGAGAGTGAGTGGGAGGGGGACGAGACGATTGTTGGTAGACGAGAGAAGCAAGCTGACAGATGGTTGAGATGAGACGGTAGGAAACCAGCTATGGAGTTGAGGACAACACGTGAAATATCGCTCAAACAAAGAACTAAGTTAGGTATTGTACTAAGTTAGAGGTAAAGAAACCGCTAAACTAATGCAGCAGTTTAGATAGGTCAACCTATCTACTTATAGCTTAATTACCAGCCTCTGTGCCGAGCCGTTTAACAGGAAACTCTGTTTTCTCCTCACGTTCCCCCTCACCAAAAGGAACGAGCGTGAAGGAGAGGGAGACTTCCTACTGCGCCATGTTCCTTCAGCTCGCGTCTGGCGCTTAGTAGCGACTGGACAGCTGAGGTGGTGTGCAGAGAGTGTGAAGATGTGCGCTAGCTTCACTAATAGAGGGGGATCTCCAGCAAATCGGCATCATTTAAATGTCCCGTCGCCAGTCTCGGGTAATGGAGGGTAGCATTTGGCAGTGGCAGTTAATTGTCTTGACTACAGTTAGTATTTGATACTCTGAGAATTGCCGTTCTCTTTGCAAATAAAGAATATCAATCTTGTCAATTGGCTTTACCCTATTCTTCAATCTACTGTATACTACATCAGTAGTACAGCAATTAGTTAGTCCCTTCGTTTCTCTTCAAGCCTCTACTCAGCCCTTTCTCCTCTAGCGAGTATGCATCTTCCCCTCCTTAAAGCCGGGTACACAGAACCCCTGGCATGGAAGCCATGGCAACAGCTCAGTTAACCTGGCACATATCGTGAATACGAGAATGTTTTTGACTGCCCTATCCGTACGGATAGACTTCAAAGTCAATCCCCCTTACCCGAGCAGGCCCAGATAATCGGGACTCTCCACAACCTGACCCTACTATCACGAATTGAAGGGTCCTTTCCCATGGCGTCGCGCTAAACACATGACTCTTGAGAGGCCATACCCTACCAAGCGAGACTTTTTGTATCGTGACATAATTAGCGGCTTAAAAAACCGAAATGGCTGGTGAACAAACACTCCATGGTCAAACTCTAGCTTGATAGCATTCTTCGTATTCAAATTGACCAGCCGTATAGCCAATTTCCCAACGACGGTTAGAATCGTCAAAGTTGACTTTACGATATACACACGGAAACCGTTTCATTCGAAGCATCCAATCATAAACATATATACCCCTTCTTTAAACATTAAAACCTAAACGCCTGTGTTCCGTAACATGCTGGTCGTAACTCAATCTAGAATTTCATACGTCTTATACGCGCCTCGTCTAAAACAAGGCTCAGCTCACATGACACTGCACCTTCCAAAATTGAACCCATAGCCTTGCTGACATTGTTCAAGATAACCGGCATCTTCTTCAGTTCCCGCAGGAACGTTGTGCTTCCGCACGAGACCCGACACCTTGAGGCTCTGCTCTCCCTCTGCGTGCCACCACTTGAGCTTCTGGAGCGTCGTACCCTCCTCGTCATCTGTGCTAATCTCCCACTTGCCCGAAGACACGGCCACCTGGCACTGCTCTTTGGGGAAATGGTACTCGGGCAGAAACACGACCGTGGGCGCCTCATCTGGTGCTGCCTTTGGTGCGTTGACCTTGAGAACATAGGTGCACTGCCGTAGATCAAATCCGGTGGACACAATGTCACCGTATACCACCGTAGGTGTTGGGCGCACAAAGGCCTCGGCAGCACGAAGGCCAGGGGCATTGGTTAATTGAGGATCCTTGGAAGAGGGCGCGGAGCTGATGGATGGATTGGTGAGTGTCCGTTTGAGATTATCGGGTGTAACAGTTCGATCATCAGCCACGTCCTTCTTTGCGTTTGCAGTGGTCGTGGTTCTCGCCAGATCAAGCGACGACTGCGAATATTCGGGAACAGGAGATTCCGGGAGAGTCTTATCATCCAGTGAAAGAATAGACAAATCCTCGCCATTCCAAAAGTCTCCCCGCAGGTGATCGTTCCTTGCACAGTACGTCCACAAGCAATGTCCTTCAATTTGTGAACCCTCGACGGCAAAATAGTTGGCGTCCATCGCCGCTGACTGGCTCGAGTAGTCTCCTGTCTTATAGGCCTTCTTATCGTCCATATCATATGGAATTCCAAATTCTGATAGCACGCATGGGTGCTTTCCCGTGCGATCAAGGCCCTCTTTTCTTAACGTTGCGAGCTGATCCCGAAGGCAATTGCGAATTGCTGTTTCTCCAATCCTGATCGCCAAAGCTGGGTGCCAGTACTTGCCTCTTAACACTCCAATCACATCGACGTTCCATGTGCTGTTCCAGTGCTTTGTCATGAGCGTGATACCATCGTAGTAGTGTGGTGTGAAGGCCATTCGAGGGTCATCATCTTCAGTTCCTTTGATCTCGGGTGGCAATTCGAGTGTGGGGAACTGCATGAGCATGATGCAGTCATTGTGAATACCTCGACAAATCTTGACATACTTTCGCCAGAAATCCATGAAATATGTATTGGTGAATTCCGGATAGTCGATGACCTTGCCAGTGTTGGGGTTCTTTGCAAAGTAATCCTTATGGAGGAGTGTGTCAGTCGCCGGGTCCCAAACTCCGTGCTGTGCCCAGATACACTCGCCAAGCTTCCAATCAGGATCACGCTTCCAGCCATATCGTGAATCATCATAGTCTGCCGGTAACCATGCAATCTCGCCATGAGGGTCAACCAGTTTGGTTCCGGTCTTGTAAGGACCAAGACCACCCATCTCCCAAGTATCGACTTCACACGCTCGTCCCATGCCAGTCAAAAAGGTCTGCCACATTGTTGGGCAAGTTCCTTTCTTGAGGGGGTGCTCTTTGGGGATCACAGTGAGGTCCTTATAACCAGTCATACCCTTGTTTGGCTCGTTCATGCTCTCCCATCCAATAACAACGACGTCCTCCAAGTCGCCTGCCTCGTGGATTCGCTGTGCAAGCTGACCACAGGCCCTCATAAAATGATCCTGAAGGTAATCCTGGATATTGACACCATCGATTATACACTTTGGAGCAAAGTCTTTGCCAGCAAAGAACATGGTGAAGATGGTACCAGCTGCAAGACGATAATAGTTTGTTGACCAAATCATCTTTGGAAACTCATCAGGGTTGGGGTAAGTATTCTGTACTATAGACGCTTCAGTCGCAGCGAAGCTCTGAGGGTTCAGACCGCATGCATATATAGTCCACAAGGGCGCCCCCGAACCACCGGTAAAGCGAGACCAGACATCCTGGTGAGGATCCATGAATATGTAAAAGCCATACTCTTTTGCTATTCTCAGAATATCAATCGTATGCTGAATGAACTCCTCGTCGTATTTTCCAGGTCCTGCAGCCTCGAGCGCCTCCCACGTAAAAATGTAACGGATAGTGTTGAAGCCGTATCGTTTAAGGCGAGCAAAGTGAGATCGCGCATCGTCTTTGGGAAAAGGACGTTGATGAAAAGTTACATTATCGCCATCGAAGAAGTCGGTGGGGATATGAGATGGTTGATCGGGTTCGCTTGGGAGTTTGGCATCACCGGCGACATTGATACCGCGGAGAACGACCTGGCGACCGTGGCTGTCACGGAACTGGCCGTCTTCAATTAACAGGCGAAAGGAAGACATGGCTTGTCCTTCTATAGACCGCTATGTCGGTGTTGAGAGTGAGGATGGGGAGTTCAAGAGGGAGGAAACTGGGTAATAGCCAAGCTTAGTTAGGTAGCTGGGGCACCACTTGACGATGACGTTCAAGGCTACCGATTTAGGTAGGTACCTTAGACCGCCTCGGACAAGAGGACTGTTGTTAGTCAGCCGGGCATAGATCGGTTAGATAATTATTCTACAAGAAGAGAAATATGGGATATAGAGTCTTTATCGAGATATTGAGAACATGCGGAATAGAGGGGACAGAATAGCATCAAATGGTGCAAGATGCATTGTCTCATTGGTCTCGATATAGAGGCCGGTCATGAGGATCATGGATCATGTCCATCTCCCCCACCTCCCGGGGGTTTAATTTATGAGCAACCCGATTATCAGCCGATTGAATCCGTATTCGCTCTAATTTCAGCCCGCAAGCCACTTTGAGAGAAAGAATTAGTATTAATTCTCGGTAGTCTTGATGAGAGTTGAGATGTATCGTATTTTGAAACAACTGCCGGCGGTGCTAAGCTTACATACACGTGTGGAAAGTTTGATTGATATATGCATGAACACTGCAATTAAACTTAAAAAGAACTGTCTGCGTACTCCGTACCATTGAGAGCAACGGAAAAGTAAGTACTAACCTAACCTTAGGTACAGAATGCGAGAATGCCGTGAAAAGCGTGGGATTCTGCGGACATAAGACGAGAATAAGAGCCAAGCGAATGAACGGTCTGGGCATGTCAATCGTATTCGTCATCTATGGATCCGGTTGTGGCTTTATTTGGCGCTAAAAACCAATGCCGCACCCAGACCCAGGCAAATTTAGTCAGCCAGATCTCTCAATGTTTGGTTTGGTGTAAGCGAAGCAACTTGTCCGAAGGTCCGTCAAAGACAGGACAGACTACCTAGACAATCCCCGTCGTCGGAGTTTGACGACACGAGCTTATTGTGCAACAAGAATAGAAGCTCGAGACTCGTAACGATTTCTATTCCAAATTATTATGCGGGCTTGTGTGTGTGCATGCGTGCGTGCGTGAGACCCAAAAAGACCTTTGACAAGATCTCGTCAGCTTCATCCTTCATTCTTACATACCTACCTTTTAGCCCTCAGACTTTGGTCAGATACAATTCCTTTGACCGAATCATGCATAGCTTTACGAGTGCTCGAATCGGAAGTTTTGCGCCAGACATATGCGAAAAACCCGTCGCCGTTAGCTAACTCCGCTGGAGTTGCCTTACTACTACTTACTCTGCCTCCCCTCGCTTGGCCAATCTCCCATCCCATCCCATTTTCTTCATTTGCATTTCACACGTATCAGCAAGCCCGGGCTATTCTAGAACATCTCCCCTTCAGCTCTTGACCCTTGTCTCACAATCATCAGATCTATTATACAGACAAACAGACAGACAGACTCTCTTGACATCTGTCACTGACCCACATACATTTGCCGGCACCACTGCTATTCCGGTTGTGGCTGGACTAATAGACCAACAACTCCAAACACCCCTACGATTATCACATTCGGTGTTCCGGTAAGAGTTGGGACTTATCGGAATCTGAATATCGCACTCGAATTTATTTGTTTAAGTGTTTTGGACCCTCCCGGTCCAAGAGCTGAGGCCGTCCGGCGCTTCCGCCGCGCCCCCACGGAGACATTCCCCGGTGAGCTCGGGAACGGCTCCAAAAGCCCATGACGACGCCCTAAGGGAAAAGGGCATTTAGAGTTGGTGTTTTCTGTTTATCGTTCTTCGCGTTCTTCTATAGCCTCTGGGCCACTCTGAATGATTGAGTCACTCTCTATATATCATCTAGAGACACTGTATCATCCTATAGATAGCATGCGCAAGTCAACCACGCCTCAGCCGACTGGTCCAGAGAGCATCTCGTCTGCACGGGTCTCCAAGCTTGCTAGAAGACCGCACCGCAAGTCGAGGAACGGATGCTTCAACTGCAAGAGAAGAAAAGTCAAGGTCAGTCCACCAGAAAAGTCCCCGAGCTGCCATGTTCAAGAGCTGACGGGACTCTCAGTGTGACGAGGTGAAGCCTGCGTGTGCCAACTGCGTACGCTTTGGCATCCCCTGCGACTTTGCACCGCAGCCGCCATCCAGCGACGATTCAGCGCCGCACACTTCTCCTCCAGAGATAATCTCGGTCCTGGCAGAGCCTGCGACGACACCACGTCGTGGTCCTGGGCGCCCACGCAAGGACTGGGCTGCTCTCACGCGACCACCACCTCCGCCGCCCCCACCGCCGGCGTCAGACAGAACTACGACATCACCATCTTCCACCTCAGCTACTCCGGTGTCTTCATCAACGATATCAAACTCGCAGATATGTTCCTTGAACGTTGCTGATGCCGAGTTACTCTTCCACTTCATGACCAATACCTCCAAAACTTTGCACGATGCTGATGACCATAGCCATGACATCGCATCTTTCTGGGCGAGAAACGTCCCCCAGATTGGTCTTTCCTACCACTTTGTCCTCCACATGATGTATGCCCTGGCGGGTTATCATCTCGTCTACCAAGAACCGAAGGGAACTGAGCGGCATTCCCAAAGTCTCGCCCTCGCAGCACACCATGCGGAGCTTGGTATCTATGAAATGAATAGGACGTTAACAAACCTAAACGAAACAAACTGCGGCGCTCTCTACGTCGCAGCTACTCTTGTGTGCTATTGTACCTTTGCAGCTGGTCCAACAGGCCCCGACGATCTTCTTATATGCATCATTGGTGAAGGAATCTCGCAAAGGTGGCTTCCAGTAATCCATGGCGTTCGCTTAATTCGACAGAGTATCGAGCCAGCAACACTCTTTACTGGTCTCATGGCACCCCTCGGTGGAGGTGGCGCAAAATCAGAATTGGAGGATCCAAGACCAGAATATTTGATCATGGGCTTCTCTCATATCGATTGGGTTAACCCTCTCGAGAAACTTCGCTTATGGATCGGGTCCCACGAGAACCCAGACACTGCTCTATATCTGAGGGCTCACAAATCGCTGTGCGATGTATACGAAGCCAACTTTGGCAACTCGGAGGGGCTCGTCCAAGTCCCAATGACCAACAAGCTCGTTTTTGGGTGGCTTTACCGCTTGCAAGATCTGTTTGTCGGGTGTCTCCAGCGAAAGGCGCCACAGGCTCTGCTCCTGATGGCGTATTATGTCCCTTTGTTTAAGACGATGAGAAGATGTTGGTATATGGATGGATGGGCGACACATCTGCTCGATAGGATAGGGGGGTTACTAAGTCCGGATTTATTGGGTTGGTTAGAATGGCCGGTAGAAATAACAAGGCAGCCTGAGTAAAGGCAAAGATAGAATGGAATTTGATAAACAACCTCAAGCTTTCGACCTCTGTTTAGTAGAGGATGATCTTGTGAATATGCTGCTTTCGTGGTGTTGCTTGCGAGTAGTTAGTGCCCAAGGGGTAGTGACTGATTAAAGACTGCTGACTCTAATTGGTCACGATATTTCAAATAAAAAAGACAAACCCTCCAAATGAGATAAACGATGGATATATATGCCCATTTGATCATATGCCCGGCCCCCAATTTTCTCCAGATCGGTCGGTCGGTCATGTCCCCTGTGACATACGAGTCATTTTATGCTTAAGTGCCTCCTCGCCGAAATATCCGCCCCCAACCAACGGCATCGCTTGGTATCCGAAAACCCAGCATCAAATGCGAAAACCCCTTGAACGTTCCACTCCTCCCAGTTTGGTATTTAAAGATAAGGTGTGTGCGGGCCCTGTGGCGATTCGGCTGTCGATCTTGGTGGTGGCATGTTGGTATTGTAGTATTCACATGCAAGTCCTTCTCTTTGTGTGTGCGCGCAGGTCTCACTGCACCTCCATGGCCTTGACAAGACATGATATGTGATATAGAAGGGCTCTCCCTAGTCTATATCGTCCGAATGTTGCGTGCCAGTGGCAATTTCTCGTATCCACCGAATAAACATACAACAATGGGTATATGTCTCAGAGCACAGCCAGTCGAACTCAGGAATACTAAGTGGCTTCCACACTGGACTAACCAGCTTTCCAGGACCGAATAACTGATCACGGCGCACAGTATATGGCCCTGGGCGAAGAAAGGTGCTGCGGGTCACTGACCCTGGTATCGAGGGTGGCATTTTAGTCACTGCAGACCAGACCGCTTCTGAGTACCCGCGCCATGGTACTCTCTCGACAAAGGTGATTGTAACATCCCTAAATGTGATATCCTCAGGAAGGTTGGCCTTTTTCATTTCCAGTGCCCTGCAGCTTGTGCAATGAGGGAGTTCCTTGAAAGGTTCTGCCCAGTGTCGATGCTCGTGATGATGGGTAACAGCACCATTCTCGTGTTTCTCTAAGTGACATTTTGTCGAAACTAAGCGCCAGAGATCCCCTAACTTGACCACCTGAATCTCAGCGTTCGATCGATAGTGGGCTCGAGGCTCGGGAAGTGAACTCGTCCACTCAGAATAAGAATGATGATGGCAATGATAACCAGACTGGGTATGGGTATGGCCATAGCTAGACCTACTATTGACGCTATGGTACGCAAAAGGCCTTTCCCGAGGTCTTGGGCTGCTTGGTTGGGCACTTTGGTAGAATTGTGTTTCGTTGTAAGTTGTGTAAGAGTTCCATTGTGTGTATTGTGGACGAGTCTGTGAATAATGGGTTGGGTGAGCCCAGGAACTCGCCGAGTGAGCCGCTCTCGGAATACCGTGAGTTCTTGTCGCTCTTGGTTCTAGAGTCGGTTCTGGAGTCGGTTCCCTCTTGAATATGATAGGCTTCGGGGTGGTCTCTTCGATCTTTTCGATTCTTGGGACAACTTGAGAGGCATATGCAAGCTCAAGCGATGACTTGGCAGGTTGTTCAGTCTCTTTCCCCCGAGCCAGCTTTAATCGACAGCGAAAGCAGCGTCTGCCGAGCTTCCGACATTTCGCGCAGTTTTTTCTGGGTTCTGTGCAGGATGAATCAGGGACTTCATCGGAATATTCATCAGAAGGCTCAGATTCATGGTCAAAAGACCCCAAGATGTCCGTGTGCAGTGAGTCCATATTGATTGTGCGGTGGTGGAAGCTTATGTTGTTCGTGGAGGCAGTAAAGTAGGTCGACTGTAGCTAAATTATTGCGATGTGAACAAGATGAAAAATGATAACTTTGTGTAGAGGGCGTGAGGAGTAACATTATTTAAGCCTCACATACTTTGACCAGGCGCTGACAAAGAGTGAACCTTCTCGGACGGAAGAACTATTAAGTTTGTGACAACTACTCGCAAAATGACTTCAAGAATCTCATAGAAGAGGCAAAAGTAAAGTCTGTTTCTGTATATGCATAGCAGTTGTTGAGAAAGCATGAATCAGAAAGTCAGAGATCTTAGGAATTGATATCCAATCTTGTCTCACATCACTTAGACGCCACCAATCAAGCATCGTCAATTCAACAACTGAATACTTAGAAATATATCGGTAAACAGCAAAGACACTTTTATCTGCATGCTCATTAAATCCAGACTATCTGAATAGTGATCGTGGAAACCGTTGGTTGTGTTGAATTATGCTGTGTTCCTATTGGTTCAACTCGAAGACCTTACTGCCTGCGCTTCTGCCTAACATCCAAGCGTCGTCTCATAGCACAAGTTGTGTTTTAGGTAAAATAACACCCCAAGTGTCGCTATTGATTGCTGGTTAGGTATTATTTATACTTACCTTCGCTCCAGTCTCTCGAGCTCTTTGTTCCATCACAATAACTACACACCTTGTCTATCACCCTTTCATTCACCACCCACCCACAACTTCCACTCATATCTTTCGTTTCCACTACAAAAATGACAACTGAAGAACATTCGATTTCCCAGTTGGACTTCCCACCCCGGGATCATTCTCTCGAGATCCGCCCAGTTCCTCACAAGCGCTCTTTTGATATCCGCTCTTTCGGTCCTGGTGCTGATCCAGCTATCCAGAGAACAGCCCGAGCTGTCAGTGATGTAGACCTGAACATCAGACCTTCGGATTATAGTGATGATCCTGAGTTTGACAGTCAAGTGTTTGAAAGAGAGCGACCATTCAATCTGTGGATTCGTGACGACGAAGACTGGCTGGGATATAAAAAGAGGTCTGACGATGTCCGCAAGCTTCTTTCTGCTGTAGAGGCATACCAAAACAAGACACGAGGACCACTTGACCAAGCAGTCACAGATCCGACATGGGGTTATTATGTCTTTGTCACTTCTTATTCAGACGATGCACGCCGAAAGCTTGATCAAGCTGTGGAGGTCTTGATCCAAATCACGGTCCGAAGCTTAAGGCAAATGTCACCTTCACTTTACAGTGAAGAAGCAGCTAAGCGATTCAAACTCGATGTTATAGAAGACAAAGAAGCTCTAGATAATGCATCAGAAGACCGTGTGAGAGAAGAGTTCCGAGCACATCTTAGAGGCTTAGGAATGCTCGAAGAGGATATCATGTTCAGAGGAATTGGTTCAAGCCGGTTTTCAGCATGTATTCTCCTTGATGAACAAAACATCAGACAATTGGCTAAACTCTCGCTCTCTCTTGACCTTGAGAAGGATGAGCGTCAATTTGCAAATGTCTCTGTGAGGATGATTGATCCCAAATGGGACTATCCAGCGGAGCCCTACCCTGAAGCAGTCGATGATGATGGGGTGCCTTATAGAGGAGGTGACGATTGCCCCGTTACTGGTGTTGCAGAACTATATCGTATAATGGATGGAGATCTAATGGGGGAATATCCTTTCTTGTGGACTTTGGTTTAGCATCGATTATCCTAAAACATTAACGAAATTGAATATGTCAAGCGCTATAAAATATGGCTTGTGTGCAAGTGAAAGTGAATATGAGTAAAGTGACATGAACACCGGGAAGACTTGAAGTCTGTAAGTTGGATGTATGACCGGAGATTCCAATGCTTGTTTTATTTATATTCATACGTGATATGATACACTACGATAATGTATGTAGATGGAGGACGAGAGATAGCGCTGGGTTGACGTGGTGGGACTATAGACGTGAACGGGATATCTTCGGCTATCAGCTCACCTCGAAATGACATAATTCATCCACTGAACGAACAGGTCCACCTGCAACTGCAATAGCCTGGAGAGTGTATGTTCATTCACTTAATTACACCTTTGAGAGCCTTTTTTTTTTATTCCAACAAACTCATTTGAGAGTTACAATCTATTGGCGGAGTCACCCAAAAGCTGACCCCAAACCTCAGCATCTGATCAAAAGTTAAAGGGAGCTTCCACAAGCTTGGTGGGGTTACCCTCCAACACAGCAGAATCTAGCCATCATGTCGGGGACAAAGGCAGCCCTCAAGGCCATCAACGACGCTATTCGTCAGCAAAAGTTTGACGATGCTGTGACTAAGGCAAAAGAGCTTCTGGAAAAAGACTCCAAGAACTACCAAGCGTGAGATACCATCCAAGTTCATCAGAGAGCTACAGTACCCCGCCATAAGAAACCCAAGCTGACAACACACCTTCAGTCACATCTTCTTAGCCTTTGCCCTGGATAAAAAGGACAGACTCGATCAGGCTCAAGAGACTTATCGTTCTGCGACATGGCTTCGTCCCCAGGAGGCACAGGCTTGGCAGGGCCTGATCAAGCTCTTTGAGAAGCAAGGCAACAAGAAACTGGCCGACTATCACCAAGCAGTCGTCAGCCTAGCACAGATATACCGGGATGCCGATGACATGTACAAGTGTCAAGATATTGTGATCAAATTTATCGATTTCGCTAGAGTTCAAGGAGACGAGACACAATACGCCGAAGCACTTTCGATACAGCTCCCTGAAAGCCCCTTGTATCCCATCCTCGAGGGCCGATTTCCCCACCCGGCAAAGACATATGAGACCATAGCACACATTTTGGAAAAGTCTGAAAAGCACCGGATAAATACTCTCATCGGAGAGAGACGAACCAAGCTAGGCGCCAAACTCACTGAAGTCACCCTTGATGCCAAGCGGGAAGTTTATAGCCAGAGCAAACTAGAGCATATCTACCGGCAACTCATCAACTGGACGAACGATGATGATCTAAGACGGCAATATGAAGAGAAGCTTCTTCAGCTTTGCTATGATCGCCTCCTTGTCTCACCAACAGGCGCTGAAAAGGATACCGAGCGTCAAAAAGTACTCGATTTGGCCAATGGCATGGTTGCTATTAAATACCCCTACAAACTCGCTTGGGATATTTCCATAGAGTGGCAGGACAAGAAGGAGATCCGAGAATGGGACGTCGATGTCTTACGAGCTTACTGCTCATTTTTCCCTGACAGCGATCTATACAAAGTCATCACGAGTTTTCTAACAAGCCCCATCTCTCCATTCCCACCAGAGAAGCCCCAAGAAAAAGCGAATGCGGCCCCTAATGAATCAGATGAAAGTTCTGACGACGACGATGGTGGCGTTCCTACTCTTGTGGTTCCTTTGACCGACGAGGACCGTCTTATCATGATAACCGAAGGCATTACAACTGCTGATTCGGTTCTTGCATATCGAATTACTGGTCAATATCTCCTTCATATTGGAGAGTATGAAAGCACTGTTGAGTTTATGCGCAAGGGATTGGCTCTACTGGCACAGGAGCGCAAGAAGACAGGTCTCTCATTCGCCAATGCAGAAGACTCCTATTACCTCTCACTCGGAACAGCACTCGTCTATTATCAATCTCCCCGACACCATAAGGAGGCGAAGGAGTTGTTCGACAAAGTTCTTGAGCGTGACAATACCTCCACCTCTGCGCTTATCGGCGTTGGCCTTATTTACGAAGAGGAGGAGGAATATGACGAGGCTATCGACTATCTCACCCGGGCTTTACAACGTGATCAAACGAATATCAAAGTCAAGTCGGAGGCTGCCTGGGTCAAGGCTCTGAAGGGAGATTGGGAAACCGCAAAGGAGGAACTTCAAGAATGCATTGAGCCTCTCGACAAGCAGGGAACTGCATCAAAAGAGTTATTGGGAGAGACTCAACATCGCCTGGGAGTGTGCATCTGGAACATCGACACCAGCAAGTCTGCAAGAAAGCAACGAAAGGGAGAATCTGCATACGCCTACTGGCTGAGCGCTCTCAACAACAATCTAAACCACGCACCTACATATACATACCTCGGAACCTACTACGCGGACTATGCGAAGGACAAGGGCAGATCACGACGTTGCTTCCAGAAAGCTCTGGAGCTATCTCACGCCGAAGTGGTTGCAGCCGAGCGACTTGCTCGCTCATTTGCGGACGACGGAGACTGGGACAGAGTCGAGCTCGTCGCCCGCCGTGTTGTTGAATCTGGCAAGGTAAAGCCGCCACCTGGGTCTAAGAGAAAGGGTGTCAGCTGGCCGTTTGCTGCACTGGGCGTGGCTGAGCTGAACAAGCAAGACTTTCACAAGGCTATCGTGTCATTCCAAGCGGCGCTGCGTATTAGCCCCGAAGACTATCACTCCTGGGTTGGCCTCGGAGAGAGTTACCATAGTTCTGGTCGACACATTGCTGCCACTAAAGCCATTCTGAATGCACAGAGGCTAGAAGAGGAAACGGAGACCGATATATCTGGAGACACCTGGTTCACGAAGTACATGCTTGCGAATATCAAGCGCGAGCTGGGCGAGTACGATGAGTCTATCGCTCTCTATAGGTCTGTCATTGAGACACACCCCGAGGAGGAGGGCGTTATTATCGCTTTACTTCAAACAACAGTCGACAATGCCCTTTCATCAGTTGAGAAGGGCTTGTTTGGAAAGGCAGTACAGCTTGCTACTGAAACCATCGAGTATGCCAAGACGACCAGCGGTAGTGTTTTGGAGACGTTCAACTTCTGGAAGGCTATAGGTGACGCATGCTCTGTCTTTTCATCCGTTCAAAGCCGTACTCGAGACTTCCCTTGTGAATCCATTCGAGATCTTCTCGAAAAGGGGTCACAGGATGCTTATGAAATCCTCGCCAGTGTGGATAAGGTTGGCACTGACGTAGTATTTGCCAAGGGACTGTATGCAGATGACGAGCAACCAGGGGTTGACCTCACTCGATGCATCCATGCTACAATCTTGTGCCATAAGCAAGGCATTCACATTGTGTCCAATGATCGCCATGCCCAAGCTGTTGCTTACTACAACTTGGGATGGGCAGAACACAGGGCTCATATCTGCCTTCCTCCTGAACTCAGGAAGAAGTCTAGCAGCTATGTCAAGGCTGCGGTGAGATCGTTCAAGCGGGCGATTGAATTGGAAGCTGGAAACTCCGAGTTTTGGAATGCTCTCGGTGTGGTGACCAGCGAGATCAACCCTTCGGTAGCGCAGCATGCTTTTGCCCGAAGTCTATATCTGAATGAGCGAAGTCCTGCCGCTTGGACAAACCTGGGAACTCTTGCTCTTTTGTCAGGAGATGTTCAACTGGCCAACGAGATCTTTACAAGAGCCCAGTCAACCGATCCCGACTATGCACATGCTTGGTTAGGGCAAGGATTTGTTGCTCTTTTGCACGGCGATGCTAAAGAAGCTCGTGGCCTCTTCACTCATGCAATGGAGATTGCAGATGCATCTTCAGTACCTACCAGATGCCACTACTCGAGCTCTTTGTTCGATCATATCCTTACAGTGTCTCCCAATGAGATCACCGTGGAATCACTCATCCAACCCCTCTTCGCGCTCAATCAGCACCAAAGCCTCAGATCTAATGACTTGGCATTTGGTCACATGGCGACACTATTCCAAGAACGTACCAACGAGTGCGGCCGCGCAGTTGATACACTCGAGAAGATTTCATCAACTATTGAAGCTGATTACGAGAGCACAGAATCTCCCCAAAGTCTCGCCAAGTTTGCTCTGGCAAAGACAGATCTAGCTCGAACTTACCTTGCGTCTGGCTCTTATGAGAAGGCAGTTGAGTGTGGCGAGCTAGCATTGGGATTAAGTAGCGAAGAGGCTGAAAATGAGCTCTCGAGTGAGCAACGCAAGAGGGCGCGTTTGTCTGCACATCTGACAATGGGACTGGCCCAGTACTACAACAACCAATTCGACGAAGCGATCACGTACTTTGAGTCCGCCCTGGAGGAGTCTGATGGCAATCCAGATGCCGTGTGTCTGTTGGCTCAAGTACTCTGGGCTCAGGGTGCTGAATCATCGCGAGAAAGGGCTCGTGAAGTGTTGTTCGAGGTGATCGAAAAGCATCCCGAGCATGTCCAGTCGGTTCTTCTTCTTGGTGTTATCGCTTTGTTGGACAACGACGAGGACAGTTTGGAGGCTGTCGTTGAAGAACTCCACGGTCTTCGCACCAACCACAAGGTGACAGCTTCAGAGCAGTCACACATTGGCGAGGTTCTTCGGGCCATTGCTACTTTCGGAGAAGGACGTACAGAAGATGATAAGAGAACACAAGTCCAGACCGATATCATGCTCTACCCCGGCCTCCCCCATGGCTGGTCTGCCCTAGCCCAATCTACGGGCAACGAGTACTCGGCTCAGATGGCACTCAAGGTCGCAGCAAAAGGAATCCCTCCAAAGGGTCTGTTGGAGGCTCAGGATTTATCAAGGGCATATGCTGGAACAGCTACTGCTGGGGATGCTCAGCGAGCAGCGTTCTTGGCGCCTTGGGAGCAGAGTGGCTGGATATCACTGGCTGCTGCTACTGAGGGTATTTGAAGAACCGAGATTATGCACGAGTATGGTTTGGACGGGTATAGAGATATAATCATGTTAGAGATCTATGAAAGCATCCACGCAGCATGAATACATGTCTCAGGGACAAGTTGTTGTAGAAAAGGGGTATCATTCATATGTAGACTTCCACACAAAATCTCCTCATGGTGCTTGTCTTTCGTTTTGTCTCATCTCCTCCTTCAACCTCGCCAATCTTCCATCCACCCACGTCTTCTGCCATGCCTCGATCTTGCCACCGAGCATCACACACTTATCCGGCTCCAACAGAACCATCCCTCGTGCAATCACCGTCCCAGCTTTGAGTAGAATCTTTTCACCAATCTGCGTCTTTCCAACGCCTATGCCATCGAAACGCCGTAGCTCTAACGCAAAGAGTTTCGCTCCTTTGCAGTCCTGCAGAACAAGTCTATGCGTCGCATTTTTACCTGCTGGTTTAGGCCCTGCTGTGTTTCGATTTCCAACAGGCCGTTGAGTCTGACCATCGACGTTGTCTTCATCGTCATCTTCTGTAACACGAATGACTTCTCTCCCGCGTGTGGTTTCACCCCTGGCAACAGCCTCCATCTCTTCAACTTGCTCCCAGCGACTCAAGGTTAGATTTTCAACATCTAGAACCTGAGCGTGCACTGGCCTCGGGAGTCGCTTCTCGCGAGATTCTGTAGAGTCTGCATCAGAAGGGAAGCTCTGGAGAGCGGTAGTGTTTATAATGGCGCTGCTGGTCAAGTCTGCTGCTAACAGTCGAGCTTTGGCCGTAGCTAGAAGAGAAGGTAATGGTGGAGGAGGCGAGCGTGCGGTTATAAGGGAGTTTAGAAAGGTTGTTGATGGGTGAGGAAGATTCTGTGCCAGTATTGAGGCGCGAAGTTGGCCGTTGAGATCCATTTTTGTCTTATTGATGTATCATCGCCATGTTTGATGTTTTTGGTGTTGAGGAATCAGATACTCAGCCTTGTAATAGGAATGACGTTTCAGCGGCTGAAAGTGGAGCATCCCCTAGACTTAGCGGGCCGTACCCCTGGATTGTAGGCTATCAACCACTAACGGTCCTCCACCGTGTCCAGCTCAGGTCAGCCTTGTAAACCTCCAGCTCACATACAACTTAATCCCCTGCTCCGTCCAACCACAACCCTCATCTCCTGCGCTTCTCGATATATCGCCTACAATGTCTACAATAGCTTCTCCTCGCGATCCTCCCCGTCGCACTCCCACAAGCTCCAACCGTCCCTCCTTTGAAACCTCCCGCTCCGCCCTCGCATCTCCCGTCCTCACACAAGGCCCCTCGCAGCCTCCCCAGCCACCTCAGCGCAAAGTTTCCAACCGCGCAGCTCTTCGAGAGTATTACAATCTTCGCGCCGCAGCTCCGCGCATTGAAATACCCGATTCTGAAGTCCCAGCTACAGAGATTGATGCCCCTGACTTTGACGCTGAGAAGTATGTCGCCAAGGTTGTCGAAAAGAGCAGTCTCGAGGAGTTGTTGAGGCTATACACACGTGTCGTGGGAGAAGTTCGCGCGCTGGATGCGGAGAAGAAGGCTTTGGTGTATGATAACTACAGTAAGCTGATTACAGCAACTGAGACCATTCGCAAGGTATGTCTATTCCTGGCTACTCCGTCGAGATATTGACCATGATGACTAGATGAGAGCAAACATGGACCCTTTAAACCCCATGGCATCAACCCTCGATCCAGCAATCGCCCAGATCTACAGCCAAGCATCATCCATCCGAGATGCCCTCCGCGAAACAGTCCCCCCACCAGACTCGGAGCAAGGCAAGAAGCGAGAAGCATTGGCTAGACAGAAACGAACAAGAGAACTAGCAATACAAGCCCTAGCGACTCCTGAAAGACTGCGTACACTTGTTGGCGAGGGAAAGATTACGCAGGCGCGCAAGGAGTGGGTGATGCCGCGAAAGTTGCTGGAGACGTGGAAAGAGAAGGGACTTGGTGGTAGTGATGTTGAGGAGTGCATTCAAGAAGGTGATGAGGTGTTTAGACAGATCGACAATAAGAGCAGTGCTTCAAGCCCGAGGATATCGAGGGATGAGCGGCTATCAAGAGATAGTCGAGTATCAAGAGAGGGAGGACGGTAATGAATGGAGTTGAGATGATGAGATATACCCAATGATTTTATAGCCTCTTTTTATCTGGAATATTTACTATAAGAGTTTCTTGTGTGGCCACTTGTATCCCTCCCTACAGACTTACATATCTATAATAGGTACTATCAATTCGCAGCGTCCATCTCGAGCTGGTAGTAGACAGTGTGGATATGAAACGCACAGTATGAGCTCACTGGACCCTCTACAGTTTCTACTTTTGGCCTCAAGCTCAATCCAACATCTTCTAGCTTCACCCTTTATGCCAGGCGAACAGAGGCACATTATTGGTGAGTTCCATAGCCCTGCAATCTCAATTATTGATCAAGACCCTCTAACAAAACTTATAGAGGGCCAATTCGACTGCAGATAATCACGTGTACCCTGCACAGCTGCTATGAGAGCTTCTCTTCTGAGGCTGAACAGACTACTTACACCAATCCCAAACTCAACTCGACTCTTCTCTTCACCCATCACGAAACCTTTTAGCGTTTCACTCCCAATCAGACTCTGTTCATCTTGTCGCTCACCAAGCAACTCATCCAACATGGCCGACAGTGGAGCTTGGGGCGCCTGGCAGGTTGAATCTTCAACCTTTACCAAAGCCGTCGTTGCGTCTATGCAGAAGCTGTACCCGGAGGAGATTGCAGACAGAAGCTGGGATAACGTTGGGCTCTTGGTTGGAAACTCGGAGAATGATGCCAAGAAGACAAAGAGAGTGATGGTCACTAATGACTTGACTTATCAAGTTGCCGTTGATGCTATTGAGCAAGACGTTAGTGTCATTGTCAGCTACCGTAAGTTTCTCTTTACTCAGAGTTGCAGTGTATCTTTATTAACATAATATTAGATCCCTTCATATTTGGTGGTCTCAAGTCCATCACCAACAAGGACCCTCAGCAAGCTACTCTTCTACGCTTAGCCAAGGCCGGTATCGCTGTCTACTGCCCCCACACAGCAGTCGACGCTGCTCCTGAAGGTCTCAACACATGGCTCGCTGATATCGTCTCTGGCCCTCATCAGAGCCAGCGTTCTGTTGCCATCCCCTGCAGCACCGCACCCTCCAGCCACTCTGGTGCAGGCTACGGCGCCATCGGGCGCTTCGACAGTGCTGTCTCTCTCTCCGAAATCATCCTCCGTCTGGCTGAGAAGCTCGGTGGCCTCAAGCATGTCATGGTAGCAAGCCCTGTTGGCGCTGATGTCAAGACCTTAAAGATCAGCAGCTTTGGTGTCTGTGCTGGCAGCGGCTATGATGTGCTCAAGAAGGCCGACGTGGATCTCCTGGTGACTGGAGAGACCAGCCATCACTCTGCTCTGAGAGCTATCCAGCAAGGTCGTACGCTTGTCCAGGTCTTTCACAGTAACTCTGAGCGTGGGTATCTTCAAGAAGTGCTTAAGCCAAAGTTGGAGGCTGCTATCAAGGAGAGTGTTCCTGAGGTGGAAGTTGTTGTTAGCAAGTACGACAAGGATCCGTTTACTATCCTGGATGTAAACGACCTGAAGTGATGCAAATAAAGAAGTAACATAGATACTATATCTGAGGAATAACTAGAATTTTACATAATTCTTTTATCATAGAATAAATAGCATTGATCTCTGGTTGGAATAGAGGTGATGCTTCTTAGTGCTGTATTATAGTGGACTAGTTGTGTTTTTCCGCGGACGAGACAAGTACCGCCTGACTGACACTGTGCATCAACTGAGGTACCCACGATTGATATCTAATCAATCAATCAATCAACCTCAACACTTGCTCTTCTTCTCCCTCCCACAAGCTCAACTCTTTAATATCCCCCCTTCTCCTCACCAGAAACAATGTCGCAAATCACAGACGAGTCTCTACGAGAGGCCATCAAGCAGCGCCTCGAAGCCACCCACGTTGAAGTCACAGACATGTCCGGTACAGCTCCCTTCTACCCCGCGATCCCTCCAGTAACTAACAAAAACATTCTATCACAGGCGGCTGTGGTCAGGCCTTCAACTCCCTCATCGTCTCCTCCCAGTTCCAGGGCCTCAACTCTCTCAAGCGCCATCGCCTCGTAAACGCTGCCCTCAAGGACGAGATCGCCATCATTCACGCCTGGACCGCCAAGTGTCAGACACCTGAAGAGTACGCAAAGACGAACGAGGCCAACACTGCGCAGGCTTAAACCCTCTTTTTTTCTCCTCTACACACCCAGGATTACACGATATGGAGTTTCTGCATAAAACGGGCACGAGAAATGGATGGAGGGAGGGATCTAGATAACGATATCCGTACAGAAGCGGTCTAACGCCGCAGTATGTACATCACGAAGCAACAAGAAAATTAAGGAATCAAGTTTATAATTAGAGCATCTTTATTTAGTAAGCGTTCAACGCGACAACAAGAGGGTTGGGTTTGTCTGTTTGCGCCAACACCATAACCTCCGTAAAGGCATCTTATCTTCTTTTCCCTTCCTGCCAGCGTATCTCCATACTCCTGTGAGCCAATGGCCATCCCTTGGCTTGGCTTGAATGAAATTCATGTACACGTGTACGCATCTACAAGAGACCCAGCAGGTCCTCGCTGTCCTTCTTGGGCTGCTGAGGCGCTCCTCCTTGGGCCTGCTGCAGCTGCATTGCTGCCGGTAGAGGCTCGCCTGACGATGAACCACCAAAGTTCAAGCCCCCAAAGCCATTCATCAAGTCGTTCATGTTGTTGCTGGCACCTCCAGAAGGCTGCGCCGGCGCATCAAACATGCTCATCATATCAGCCATAGCACCTGAAGGTGCGCCCGCAGCTGGGCTGGCCACTCTGTCAGGGGTTGCCGAAGCACTGTTCTGTTCTTGAGACGCAGGTGCGGCACCATCAAAGTCAATGTCCAGCAAGTTCTCAATATTGTTCTGAGGAGCACCGCCAGATCCGTTGGATGAAGCGGCAGCAACTGAGGCGGCGATAGGGTTCTCGGCGGCGTTTTGGCGCTGCTCTTGGATAGCAGCTCGCTGGATCTCGTCGGCACCAAAACGACCCTTGCCAACGAATGACTCCGGAGGCTTGTGGTAGACTGATGCAAGAGTAGAGAGCTCGGTCAAGAGCTGCTCCAGGAGGGCAGGGGGAAGAGTCGTCATGGTGGTCGTGATGGTGGGCTTTTGAGATAGAACAATATTCTGTGAATTGTTGTTAGCAATCATCAACATTCACATACTCCTCTACACCAATCTATTCCTTACCTTGGCAACCTCGGGGTCAGAGGAAAGTAGACGCCAGTAAACATATGCCCTATCGCGGATATCGGGATTATCGTTCTCCGCAGTAGCCGCTTGAAGAACCTTTTGGACAAGACCTTGGCTGCTTCCAGGCTTCTTCAAGAACAGCTTCACCACGGCTGTCAATATTTGCAATTGTGTCTGCATATTCAGTCAGTCTGGACCCAACCACCAGTAACATACTGCTCACCTGTGTGAATTCTTCCATAAAAGACTCAACAAAACTTTCCAGGATCTCGTCTGCGTTGTTGATCTTCTCGGCATACTCTCCCACAATCCAGATGAGAGATCCGCGGGCGGTGGGCTCATCCAATTCGTCAATGTGCTTGCAGAGCGTAGGAATAACGCCTTCGTAACCGGGGTACTTTCGCAGAATATCCTTGATGACAACAATCACCTCTTGGACAACATAGTTGACCTTGGTAGAGATGAGTTCCTCAAGGGCTGCAACGCACTTCTCGGCCGCATTCTCAATCTTGATAGCCACTTGGCCAATCGCCTTGACAGCTCTTCGAACAAAGTCCATATCAACTTCCAGGGCATACTCCTTCAACTCAGCGAGGAGCTGCTCGTAGTTGTGCTCGTTTGCTATCCTAACCATGATTTCCAACTTTTGAAGCTTAACATATGGGGGATCAGTGTATTTGCAGAAGAAGACACGCATCTCCTTGCTAAGAATGTCAGGCTTAGCCTGGAGTAGGAGATCGATGTTTCGTAGAGCAACGTATTGAACCTCGGGCTGTGAAGCAACCAGAGTAACTAGATCAGGTCAGTCAAGAACATAAACGCCGTCTTCATGTACATACCCAGAGGAGGAGCCATTTTCTTGAGATACGACCTCACATGCTCAGGGTTCAGAGACTTCATGTGGATGAAGACAACCTTGACAGCAGCGAGAACCACACTAGGGTTAACGTGCTGGAACTGAGGTGCCACACGCTCACAGATATGCTCCGACTCCTTCTGATCCGACGCCGAGTAGTTGGCCAGGGTGGTCAGAATAGTGACCCGTCCCCATTCGGTACACTCGTTAAGGGCCATAAGCAACTTCTTCAGCGTCACGGGCGTAACAATCAATGCCCTCGTCTCGGGCGCGGTTTCGGTGATCTCAGACAAGGCGGTCACCGAGTTGGCGACGACCATGGGGTTGGGATCCCCAATCAGCTCCTTCAGGGCTTCCAAGAATCCGTTCTCGATACACATCTGCGGGTTGAGGTCGAACAGTTTGGCGACGCAAATGGCGGCTGTTTTGCGCACGTATGGCGATTCGTCCCGTAGTGTCTTTCTCAGGGGCTCTTCCATGTAATCCACCATCTTATCCACCCTGATACATCCCATTGTTCGGATCGCCAGTGCTCGTATCAGCGGGTTTGGGTCTTCGGAATCTTGGACGAATGTATTAACGGCGAGAATGCAGAGATCGGGATGCGATTTGGCGTAGTTCCTGAACCTTGATGTCAGCTCTCCATCTTACCCCACGAATGGTTGACAGCTATGGAGCTAGAGAGGGCAACATACATCAGATAGAGATATACAAGCTTCTTCTGATCAAGGTCGCCAGTCGCAATGTTCTTGAGCACATCCGGGAAGAGCGCCGACACATCCTTGCCCAACGTCATGGCCATGATGGTCTTTTGAATCGACTCCTTGCGCTCGTACGCATACTGCGAGACCAGACCAGCGCGCAGCTCAAAGGTTTCACCCTTGCGAGGCACGGCAAAGGCGCCGCGAATGCGATTTACCGCCATCGTTGAGGATCGTGGAGGGGCACGTGGCGGAAGCTCCAAGGTATGAGAGGAATGGGAGGTATGGTGTTGAATAGGACGAGCGGTGACAGCCGAGTCGAATTGTCAGGCTGAGTACAAGCTACTTGTCCTCGGGCGCCAGAATCTGCATCCACCGATTATATCGTGTATCGGAGGATGCGTCGAGGATACGCGACGTTGTCGAGGTGGTCGAAAAGGGAGTTGTTCGATCTAAGTGTATGAACAACGCAGACGTACTACGTAGTGGTAAATGGACGGGATGTCACCAATGGAAGATGCCAAGGCCACTGAGGCGAGGCCTGAACCACCAAAAGGGGACATTCTACAGTGGCCCTGTCAGCTCCAATTAGTGGACCTAGCCTAGGCTGCCCCCTAACTTAAACTGCCGCCTGATTGCCGTTCGCGTGTAGCGTGGCTTCAATGGCTAACAATTTATTTTTGGCTGGTGGGGCTTAGTCACCCTTGATCAGCTCTCAGTATTGAACCTCGACATCATGACTATTAATTGAGATATCTATCACCTTATACGAAGAAACGAAGTGTTTCCTGATGAATTAAAACTACCGGCCACAAGCTCCTGAGTTGAAGCAGTTGCAAAATCAATCACAAGCCACGATGGTGAAAAAACTCTTCCATTCCAGCACCTACATGATCTAAGAATTAACTAGGCACTGCCAAATCTCCGTCGACTCTTTATCGAGTCACGAACGGATGATGAAGAGCGAGATGTCTCTAGAAAAGCGGTCAGTTATTCCATAATGTGTCTCAGACTCATTCTGATCGAAACCAGTTCTATAACGCCGTCCTTTTCATGGGATCAATTGCCGTTTTCAGTCTCATCGCCCAAAGGTTAAACGCTGGGAAGTGATGAATTCCACATCACAATCCGTTCAAATTTCCGTTCATATGTTTGGAGTGCGGCGTTATCATCATTAGCATTAATCAATATGGTTAACTGAGGCTCAGTCCTCTGCCTCTTCCGCTTCTACCCCAGTATCACCCTTGTTCTCCTTATTTATGGCAGCCTTCGCTTCTTGCTTTCGCCAAAGACCAGCCAAGAAATCGTTCGTGCTCGCTTCTTCAAGGCTCTTGTCCTCTCGCTTCTTCATAAATCGTGGAAATCTCAAACTCAGTCCTCTCTCATCACTCACGAGACCGATCGCCGCGGTATAAGTCGGACTCAACGTAATATCGGCAAAAGCCATCTCCCACACTTCTTGCGGCTCAAACCAGACATCGGGTCTTGGGCCTGAGTATTCAACAAAACTAGGTTGTGTGGTTCGGGTGTTCTTGGGCTCACCACTCTCTTCACCATCGTCGTAAAACTGCCGATTGGCCTTGTAAAAGGCATCTGTGAATCCAGACATGCACTTGCATACGGCCTCGAGGGATCCAGTTTCCTCGTTGCGACACGCCATGAGAATAGGCGACCACCATTTCGCCTTGCGGCCCTGTCCATGCCAGGCAGCGATTGGAATAAGGTCAAGCGTATCAAAACTCGAGTTATAGTCTTTCTTGACTTTGAGCCAAGAGTCAAGGCGCTTGTCTGGCTCATACGTCGCCAGCAAGGGTTTACGCCTCGTTTTCGGCTTTGTCTCTCCGTCTTCGTCTTTTTTGCCGTTAGATTTCCCCTTTCCTTTTGATTTTGATTTCGATTTAGGTGTCAGTGATTTGCCAGAGCCTTCTGTCCCCTCGCCTTCTGCATCCCCCACATATGGCACAGCAGGCAGGTTGTCCAAAATCTTTACCATGATGCCTTCACATTTGGTATCTGTGGCAGCTTTGAAAAACTCCAAAACCAATTCTGAATCTGCAGATGTAGCATCAAGACTCTGTACCCAAGTGAAATGATGCGGTATCTCTGCGAAGAGTGATCGCAAAAGCTCTCGTCTTTCTCGGAATGGTCGGTCCAGCAATGGTTGCCCATTCAGGTACATCAAGTCGAACGCAAACATGCAAACATCCACGGTAATGCTTCCAATGTCGACGTCTTTCCTCGCTCGATTCGTAAGCGTCTGAAAGTTTTTGAGTTCTCCAGTCTCACGATCAACTGCCACCACTTCGCCTTCCATGATGAAGCTATCGACACCCTCTCCTCGGATTTTGGGTATCAACTCGACCAAGTCAGGGTATTTGTCCGTCATGGTTTCCAAATGCCGGGAGAAGATGCTCACTTTCCCCTTCTCATCGCAATGTATCTGGGCTCTTTGGCCGTCATACTTGAATTCGCAAGCAAAGTCTCTGCCCTGTAGCTTTGTGAGCATCTCAGATAAATCTCTAGTGATGCTTCCAAGCATAGGCCGTAGTGGGATATGAAGGGTCAGGCCACATCGTATTAGTAGTTCCTCGGAAATACCAATCTCAAGGAGAACGGGCACGAGGTCGTTATAGTCTGGACGTCTCGCAAAGCAGGCCTTTACTATTTCCTCAGCCCGGCCCCAGATTTCAGCTAGATCCTCTTTCTTCAGTTTGGCAAGGTCAGATACTGATTTGAGAGGGAAATCAGCTCCCGGTGGGCGTGAGAGTAAGAAGGCCCGTGATAAGGCGATGAGCATTGTCGTCTTAACAGCACCAATGCGTAGCTGCTTCTTGTTAGATCATGGGACCAATGTCTAGGATGATACTCTTACATGTTGAGAGAGAGTCCGCACAACGAATCGACTCTCTTCTCCGCCGCGGGCGTCTTGGAGTAACCGATCAACCAATCTTTGCTTTGTTTCCGTACTGCCCTGCCCTTGACTATTGGCAATTTTGACCAAAGTCTCGTATACACCCTTGATTGTGAGGGGTTTTGGCTTTCTCAGAGTAAAGCTCTGTTTCTTCTTGGCTTCGAAAGCCACATCTCCAGCATCGCCATATTTGTCGTATATGGCTTTCAGAGCTCGATTGTCGAGCCCACAAACATTTCGTAACGCTTTCGATATGGCTGATCCGCCTAGTCCCAATTCCATCGAGACATAAGGGGGTGAAATTGCGTTTGTTGCCAACCACACCTATGGAAATTAGACAAGGTCGATAAACAATGAATGGAGACATACCGCTGGTAATAGGCTTGTCGGATCACCCTCGATAAGAACTCTCAGGCAGTTTACCAGGGTATCTACAATCTTGATTCGGCTGGTGGTGCCATTGATGAGAATAAAGCAGCGAGTGAGAAGTGCATAGGATGCATTGCCGCCTTCAGAAGCCCATTGCTCTTTCAGTTGGTCCAGATATTCTGATGGCTCGAATGTCAGAGGAGATTCATCGAAAGGTATTGATGTTGTCGTTGTATCCTGTGCCATATCCGCTGCCTGGAGACTAAGTGTAGGCTTCGTCTTATCGAGTGTGCCTGGCTTGCTAAGGGCTGTCGGAAGGACGGCCGACGCCTTCGGCTTTGGGCCTGCAGGACTTGGACTTTCATCTCGAGATACCGATTCGTTATGTTTATTCGGAAGTTCAAGAGCTTGTGCCTGGAGTGTCGATTGTGGCGTATTGGCAACTTCTTTGTCCCATTCTGCCTGAAGCTTTCTGGCCAACTCTTCATCAGTCATTTCTGTGACGACATCACTTGATTTGTCCCCATTTTGATCTTCTGTTTTTGGCTTTTTACTCGATCCCGAATCATTTTGTTTCTGCTTGGAAAAGAAATACTCGAGACCGCGGACTGGTGGTGTTGATGATTTGGTGCTGTTATTAAGCTTCCGTTTCTTAGTAGGACTAGGCATGACTGATGTGTTGTGTAAATTGAGTGTAGTTATAGAAACTCTAGACCAAAAAGTACCTACCTATGTAAATAGCCATTCACGTCCATCTCAATCAGCAACTTTAACGCGAACTCTATGACGACGTCCGGCGCGAAGGCACGTGATCCATATTAAGAGCTTCAAAAATCAGGAACCAGCCCGCTCACTCAACGCTAAACCTTTTTGATGCGCACAAGCGATTCACTCACACAACATCGAAATCTTTGCTCTGCCCCACCATCGCGAACCTCCCCCCGACATCCCCCTCATAACGACCCCTCTTCCTTATTTACCACCCACAATGAACGGAGAAGATCCGCCTGAGAGGCCCAACGAGATCTCGGCCATCATCAATGGGCTCGAGCGATACAACCCTGAGGCTGTCGGCGCCCTCGAGACCTATCTCCAGGACCAGTGTGAACAGAAGTTCACTGACTGCAATGCCAACCGGACACTACTGAAGCTGTGAGTGTTTTTTACTCTGTTTATATAATACACTACTAGACTCGGGCTCTATATGATGACCGTTTTTTAACGTTTCCTATTACCTGACTTGTGTGACGGGTTGTTCTCAACTTGACCACACCTGAAGTAATTTAGTGCAACTGAAATGCCCATTACTCCATCCAGCTTTCAGCATCCTCACTCACTGCTCGACTCGAGGCTAACTCCCCTCCAGGTACCAGCTCAACCCTGACCGTATCAAGGATGAAGTCATCACCAACATCCTGGTCAAGACAATGACCCAGTTCCCCTCCGCACAGTTCTCCCTCGCTCTACACCTCATCAACCCCTCCGCTGCCGTCACGGGCGACCTCGGCGAGGCCGTCACCAAGCTCCGATCCCTCAACGGCCAGCTCGAGGGTGCTCAGTACTCCCGCTTCTGGGCCGACCTCGACGACGACATGGTTGCCGATCTGATCGCCGACATCCCCGACTTTGAGGACGTTGTCCGTCACCGCATCGCCCTCCTCGTCTCACAGGCCTTCCGTGAGCTCCAGATCAGCCACCTCGAGTCATGGCTCGGCCTCAACGAGGACGCCACCAAGAAGTTCGTCACCGAGGTCTGCGGCTGGACAGTCGAGAGCGACGGTAGCGTAAAGGTCCCCTCCAACCCCGACAACGAGGCCAAGAAGGCCGAGATCCGCGAGGACGTCAACGTCGAGCAGTTCTCTAGGGTGCTCCGACGGTCGTGGGAGGACACTGTTTGAGCTTTTTGAGAGTTTTAGCGGATCACAAAGGGATTTTTCGCGAACTTCCCCCACCATCTGATGGGTTTCGTTCAGACTTGACGACTCATGATGCGGAAGGGGTTAGGAAGGGCTCGCATGGTAGCATGGCGGGGGGTTACAAAAACTAGGCGTTTAATCGGACATGTCATTGCAGAGCAATCCAAGGATCTAGAATTGCATAGAACTTTGCGATTTGTTGATATATCGTATTTGGCTCATGTGGTCCCAAGAATTATGTGACCGTTGCTTGCTACAGTGCTTTTGATACTCCGCCATAAGTCATTCCTTTTCCAAAATTTCCACATATTTACTTGCCCTTGGACAATTCCTCCCATTGTACACCAGCCCATTCTTCAAGGTATCCAACTTCTCCAACCGGTGTGCCTCTTGGTGAGCAATCCTTCTCACACACGCCAACAATAATAGTACCCCACTCCATGCCCTCCAAACTCATATCGTCGGCCTCAAGCTCAGCGATAGCATTTGGCGTCAACTGCACCTCAAACACTCTTCTCGCTGTGCAATTGGGACATCGAGGAATAGCACCCTTATTCACAGCCTCGCCTACAGTATCCTTCTTTGAGTATAAAAGAGGAGTGCCTGCAAACTCATATCGAATAACTTGTTCGGGATTCTGAGCCAAACGGTCTGCAAACTTCTGAAACGTGCCATCCATAGCTGACTCGAAAGCTTCGCGGTCTAGTATAGAAGGTTCCGCGGCATCAGCATCCTCGAGACGGGCGTTGGTTGGGACATTAGTAGGTGTAGGGTCCAGGGTCTCAAAGTCGGCGTCGGCAAGGTAAAGAGTAGGATATGGCTGAGCCTGTGCATCTTCAGCAGGCCAGGGCTCTGAGGGCGGAGGTGGTGTTGCCGGTGTATCCTTGATATTCAGAGATTCCGCAAATGTCTTGGTAAGAGAACTTGTCGCAGGCTCAGGAGAAGCAGGCTTGGCTGGTTCAGGCTGTGAAGAGGAGGAGGAAAAGGGATTGGCAGATCCAGAACTGAAAGGGTTTCCAGAACTGCTGAATGGGTTCGCGTTGCTAGAGAAAGGGTTTGCGTTGGAAGCACTCCCCAAACCCTTTGAAGCAAACAGCGTTTCTCCCAGCCCAGGACCCTCATTCTTTGGCTTTTCCTCCTCAACCTTCTTCTCCTCCTTCAGTTCCTTAGGTGTCTCCTCCTTCCACACCCGCACACCTCTCAGCGCACGAATACTACCCTCTTTGCGCCGGCAAGTCTGTCGTCTACACGCAAACACATAGATTCGTCGCTCATGCTCAGGAAATCGCTCGGGGAGTTCGCCGTTGAGCTGCAGGATCAAGGCCATGAGATCCTTGCAGACTTTGCATCGTGCGTATGCTGCGCTGGGGGCGCTCTCGTCTAGCCAGTCCTGATTTCGCTGTTAGCTACCCATGAATTTGTCTGGTGCGGGACGGGGTGAAGACGTACAGGACGGCCACCGAGTTTGCTGACTGTATCTTCATCTGCTTCTTTAGAAGCGTATCCCAAGAGAACGTTTGTCTCCTCGAACTCGCCGTCCGAGGAATCGGAATCGTAAGAAGCCATGGTGTTGATATTGATGGGGTTGATTGCTAGGTGATGATGGTGGGGTAAATATTTTTTTTCTTCAAAAGCTGCCAAAGAGTGAATGCGGGGCTTAGCGCAGCGATAAGATCCAACTACACATCATGTCTTTGCACTATAAATCACTACAAAATGATTGAGTCATGAAATTAAGTCGTAATTGTGTATATTACGTCCCAGAGCCTTTTGTCTAGCCTCATTTTAACGTGGTATCTCCTACATGTGATCACTAGGTCCATCCATGCCAGGCCCAGGTCCGCCTGCTCTACCCATCTGTCGAGCCTTCAACAACTCGTCACATAGAAGGAGGTTAGACGCGATACTGGAGCTGGAGGCGATGCAATTTCGCAGAACTCGGTAAGAGTCAAAGATACCCTCCAGCTCGGGGTCCATAGGCTCACCAGTCTCGAGGTTAAGACCGACGACGTTGCCGTCAGCATGCTCATCCTGCAGATCCGCAACTGTAGCAAGTTAGAATTGTGTGTATATGTATGTAGTTGAGAGGTAGTAAACTTACGAGCATCCTGGATGTCAAGACCAGCGTTGGCAGCCAGAGTCTTGGGAATAATGAGAAGAGCATCAGCGAAAGCTTCAACACCCCACTTGGCCTTACCCTTGACAGACTTGGCAAAGGCATCGCTCTTGAGGTGAGCAGCACAGGCAACCTGGAAGGCACCAGCTCCGGGAACAACAGACTTATCGACAATCATGTTGTAGACACTTCGCAGACCATCTCGGACAGCATCCGTCACCTGAGCGATGGTGTGCGCGTTGGGGCCCTTGATCATCAGAGTAACAGACTTGGGGTCCTTGACCTCCTCAACAAAAGTGAACTTCTCCTCGCCGAGAGTCTGCTCATAGACGAGGCCAGCCCAGCCAAGAGCATCCTCAGTGAGGTCGTCAACACTGTTCTGAGCAATACCACCGCAGACAAGCTGAAGTCGCTCCATGTTTCTTCGCTTGGCTCGTCGGAGAGCAAGAATGTTGTTCTTGGCAAGGACATCAAGAGAAAGGGGATCAATACCCTTCTGGTTGATAACAACAAAGTTCTTTGTTCCATCGTTACCGCAAAGCTCCTTCTTGAGATCAACAATCTTCTTGAGCTTGGCATCGACGAAGCGACGCTCACTCTCGACAAGCTTATCACGCTGCTCGGCGCTGGAATAGAAGAAGCTGGAGTTGATCTCAGTCTTCTCATACTCCAGGCTGACGTTGAGGGTGAGGATGTAGCAGTTCTCGAGTCGCTTAGGCATATCGGGGTGACGAGCACCGTGATCGAGGGCCAGTCCACGAATCAACCGAGTGTCGGCAGCTGTTCGGTGCTGCATCTTCATAATCTCCACCATGTGCAGGTCGGGCTTCGCAGGAGCCTGGTAAATAGCAAGAACGGCATCGACGATATCGGGGGTGAGATTGGCAGCCAAAGTCGAGTTGAGCTTGGTGGCGAGCGATGTTCGGGCGACGCTGAGGAGAAGCTCTCGGTCAACCTCCTTTTCGAGCTTGAAAGAATCGAGGAACTGCCAACGTTGAGCCAAAGTTTAGGGGTAGATAGGAGAGGAACTCACCTTGAGGGCCTCGACCTTGGCAACCTCGAAACCATCAGTGATGATACGAGGGTGCAGTCCTTCAGAGATATATCGGTCTGCCTGCTTGAGGAGCTCGCCAACCAACATAACCACGGAGGTGGTTCCGTCACCGCAAATATCATCCTGAGCGGTCGCTGCTCGAGCAATCATAACGGCGGTGGGGTTCTGTATTTGCATCTCTCGGAGGAGGACGTTTCCATCCTTGGTCAGCTTGATCTGGGGTTGTCGGTCAGTTTAGGAGTCATCGAGTGGCATTTTGATAGGAGACAGTACCTGTCCCGCACCGTCAACAAGCCTAAGGGATTGGATTGTTAGCTTGGAGGAACTATATCATATGCAACTCCCAAAAATACTCACATCTTAATGGTGCCCAGAGGGCCCAAGTTGGACTTCAAAACATCCTGTAGGCCTTCACCAGCGCTAATGTTGACCTTCAGAGCTTCGCCCCTCCTCTGCGACAACGGGGTTAGCAGGCTGCAATGCAAGGCCACTTTGTCTGCGGGGGGTTTAAAAGGATATGGTATCGACGCACTCGGGACTCGGCCTTGGGGTTGAGAAGTTGTGCGGCCGACATGATTGTAGTAGATCTAGATCCGTTGGCACGATGGCTATGTCGGGATCGTACAGGTCGAGGCTTGAAAAAGCGGTGCTGGTGTAGGAGGTTTCGCGATTTCGTAATCGCACAAGCTTGCACCAGCTGTAGCGAGCGGATGGGCTAGGCTGGGACATTTTTTCTGCCCCTCCTGCTGCCCTGCCTGAGAGCGGTGAAAGGTGAGAGCCCAGGGGGTTTCGGTGAGTGGCCAATCAGATTGGGTTTGATCATGATGATTTAAGATGCTATTCAGAAATTTACCATAAAAAGTCATCATACATAGATAGGTAGGTACTTGTCGAGATTATCGATATATATTTTAAGAATATCCGGTCTTGATTCACTACTTGTACATGCTATCACCCCGAATTTTGACCCCTAGTTAAGCAATTCTTCTCGTAAGGCGATCACCACACTGGAGCCTTGGTTATACTTTAGCAACGCTTCTAAACTGCTTCTCTAGATTTTAGTTACTTTTTACAATACAACTCTACAAACTCCAACTTCCCCAATAATCAAGCTTTAAGCTTCCCTTCCCCTCAAACGGCCACCACATGCATTCACTGACCACTCTTTTTGCCTAAGCACACTCAGCCCGATGCTTCTTCCAATCCCTCTTCTGGCACTCTCCAGAGCAATATTTGACCTCTTGACAGCGTGAACACTTCTTCAGCGTAACTCCCTCCTGGTTCTCGGGCTTTCCACAGCTCCTACATCGCTCGACTCGAACCACTGGGGTTCCCCTGTCGGGCATCTCGGCACGATCCATAACTTCTTCGTTGAACGGGATCGCATACGTAGGGCTGATTGCAATACGGACTGCATTCGGTGCTGCATTATCCCACTCAGGGAGGGAAACAAAGTTTTCAGGTAGACGGCCGTTTCCACACGAGCACAAGACTTGCTCGCCGTCTTCAAGGCTCAGCGGGATCGTCGCCCCCTTTCTCTTATACTCACAATTTTTACCGTGAGACCAGGTACGGCATCGCTCTACCATTGAAGGGATAGCTTTCTTCCAGAGAGCGAGTTCTGCATCATTCACCTCAATGCTGCCACACTCAAGTTGCCGGATCATGAGGAGGAAATCCTCCATTCGTCCTGATTTGATAAGCTCCATGGTAAGCGGGATGATAGCAGCATCAAGAACAACCGACGCAGCATCTCCATCGAGTCTGACAGCTGAGACAACAACCAGCATGTGAATACCACCTCTTTTGGGATGGCTGATGGCAAACAAGCCTGTCTGTCCACCCTGCAGGCCTGTGGCAACCAAGAACATGGTAAAAACGGATTCCTTGAAGTTGACGGTAGGATCATGCGAAATTCCAGTTCCATCTTCATCACACACCTTACGGAGGTGCTTTTCCCGGGCTGAAAATTGCAGCGACGTCAAAGTTGACATCCATCGAATTCTGTCCTTATTCTCCAGGTCAATAACTGGGAGATTGTCGAGGTTCAAATGTGGTATGTTGAGGCATGCCGGAACACCAGAGGAAGAGATCGCTGAAGGATAGACGAATTCCAAGAGCTCTGGGGAGAAGCCCGGTTGCGCCAGCTGAGCTATAACTTCGATATAGCCGGTTGTTCGAGCAACTCGTGACTTGATATCCTTCTTGGTCACAGGCACTGGGAACTTGAGAGGACAGACAAGCTGGTTCTTGCCAAACACAATGTCAATGACAAAGGGGCTCTTCTGAATAAATTCGATCGGGACCTTGTCCTTAAGGAAGCCCTTGCCTTTCTTTGAAGTAATGTCCAAATGTCCGGTGACTGTAGTGATGACAGACTCAGAGGATGGTATCTCGAGTAGAATTTTGGTCGTCTTGTCATCCTGACCCTGATTCACTGCGTTGTCAAGAGGCTTCACCGCACTGCACAAAACAGGATAGCCATCTTGTCCGGGTAGATGTTTCGTCACAAATACATTTGCTTTGTCGCCGGTGCGCGTCTCAAAGACAGTCATGGTCATTCCAAGAATAGGGCCATAAATATAAGAGTTCTGTCCCGTAGGTGGGACACAGAGTCCTACCAGTGATGAGTTGGGCTCGTTTTGAAGGGTTGAGGTAGGCACATAGAAAGATGCAATGAGAGGAGAATCACCCGCCCAACCAGCCCGATCTCTTTCAATGGTAACTTCAAAGTCGTCCTCATCGGGCATCTTCTTGGTTTCGACGTTACCAAAGGAAATCTGAACATCGCCAAAGGTATTCTGCCATGCTTCTGCTGCACCATGGCTGGACCTCACCGATCCGACAAGTGGTGGCGATGCAATGCTGAAGCCCTTGTTCTTGTGTTTATACAATCGGGCAATGGCCGGTCTAGGGACCACCACCGTAACAGCGACTGCTGGGGGAAGAGACTTCCAGCGGTTGAAGCCTCCATTTTCAGGAATACTTCTGCTCTCTTGGATTATCCAAGGCTCAGTGTTAACGCCATGAAGATGGAGTTGAAGGCACAGGTCCTGCATGCCGTTGCTGGCCAGGAAGAAGCGATGATCCTGTGCAATAGAGTCGATTAATGCCGAGCACATGGTCGACCACTCTGTCGCGACCCGGGACATGACAATCTTGAGCATAGCAGCAAAGCTTGTACGGATGAAGTGACCATAGGTATCTGATCTCTGTCCCACGCCCTCGGACTTGGATATGTTCTCGGCTTCAAACATGTAGTCGTACAGTGGTGAAAGCAATTTGATCAGCTGCTTGGAGTCGATATGTAGCTTTCCATGGCAAGCTTGACCCGAAAACTGATTATCTCGCTTCCAAGCTAGTCGACTACGTGTTTGTGTTTCTCCCTTTTGCTCGTTCATGAGTCCAAGGAAGATCTCATCAACGTGAGACTCAGCCTTAGCATTAGTCCAGTATTGCACAGGGCTGAACCCAAGCAGTAGCGAAATAGTTGGGGCATGGCCAGAAAGAATCTTTTCTAGAGAATTCTTCTGATCACCTTCAGGTTTGATCAGCAACTCTGTGAAAAGCGACGCCCAAGGCTCGTCTTTGAGAAGAGGTCCTGCCGCAATGAGAATATTGAGGGCTCCAATGTGGTCACACAGGTTCGAGGTGTCGATCATATCAAACGTAGATGGCCCTGAGCGACCTTTGCCGTAGTCCTCTGGGTCCAAGACCAATGGTCTCGAGTCCCAAGTTCGTCGATACAAATTGGCCGGCTTTCCTGTTGCTTGGGCCGTCTGAAAGTTATGACAAAGAGCCAAAGCATCCGCAACGGCAAATCGAACGACGATGTTCTTCTTGAACGACTTGAAGGCAGTGATCCATTCATTGAACTGGGTCTTGGCAGCAGCTGAAGCGACAAATTCTTTCACTGTGTTCTTTGGCTCAAGAGGAGAACCTTCAAGAAGGGGGCAATATGCTGTGGCAAGATGAAAGCCCAAGATAGGATCACTAGCATAATGCAAGATGTCGTTCTCGGAAAGAAGGCTTGCAAGGAGTGGGTTTGGAAGCTTGTCTTTGGGCTCACGAGGCGTTACCGTACCTTCTTTCCAGTACTGTTCAGCCATCTGACAAAGCTTAGGTCCTGCTTGTAAGGAAAGGGGTGCTGCAGAGCGCATAGCTGTAATATTGACGCCTCGGCCCAACATTTCCTCACGACAGTCCTTGGATGGTTGGATATTCTGCTGCAACGTCTCCAGATAGCTATCGGACTGGGACTTGGATGCTGCGGCCTTGATAGACATCCAGACACGACGAACGTCTGAAAGAGAGTCGGCATCGCAGAATCTTATGGATTTACCATAGATGCTGGTATTCCAATCATGAAGAGATTTGGAGATGTTGAGTAGTTTAGTGGCTGTTTCCAGCACAATAGCTGTCGTTTCTTCATCAACGAAAAGGTGGTAGTAAACGTTCCAAAGCTGTTCATCGCTGAGTTTGCAATCCTCATCGAGGAGGAAGGTTAAGAAGAAAGCATTGCGAGCTATGTCCGGTCAGCGACTGTGAGATGCCTCAATACAGGGTAGATAAGCCACATACCAACAATCTTCTCAATGACATCGCAACAAGTAATGTCAATCTTTCTCTGTGCTACTTCAGTTAGCTGCTAAGTCCACAAGTAGACAGATCAAAACTCACGAAATCCCTTTTCCAGGTAAGTTGTGTAAAGAATGTTGCGTAGATCACCGCAACCCAGTGACAAGATAGCTACATCCTGGCCTTGAGGCACCGATCTTGTTAAGCTGGTTGCTGGGGTATTTCCAGCAGCGTAGAGAAAACTACTTTTCACGGCGATAGTAGGCGTAAGCATGATTGATCAGGTGTGAGAAATAAATAAATTTCACAGTAAATGACCATATGTAGAAATTACAGATGTCGACGAAAGAATAACGAGTGTGATGATGGAGGGTTTTTAGTTAATGGACTGAGAAGCTTGGGCCAGCCTAGAAAAGGTTGGTGAGGGTGAATGGGAGGAGACAAAATATTGGCTGCGTCTCAGGAGTGGAGAATGAGGGAGACGCTGATCAAGCAAGATATAGTAAAGCAAATAAAACTGATAAAATTGATGAATAATTTAATATTTTCTGATAGTAAGAAACATGTTGATTAGAATTTCGAAATCATACATATTTCTATTTCCTAATTCGTCGCGGGAGCGTTGGACTATGAGCGTTTGCTGCAAAGCTACAACAACAAACTCAACTCAAACTCAATAACAATCACAACATCACAGGCACAAAATTTAATCGTCAATGAATATCCCATTGGTAAATTTCATCTGCCCAAAAGCAAAAGCCTCAACCACAAACTCCAAGGGGGGTATACGATACCCGGCCGCGTTGAGACCTTTGCTTTCTATAAATCCCCCCCTTAAAAAACCATAAAATAATAACCCAGATGCCCATTCGCCTATTTCCGCCCTCGATAACGCATGATGATAAAACCCCGTGATAAACCCCTTGTTAAGCCTTCTGGCTCTGTTCTCCCTTGTCCCTATTGTACATGACCCCTTGCATTACGTGGAAGCATGAGCGTGAGCGTCGTAAGAAAAGATGCGCCGCTTCTTTCCGGAAACAAAAAGACTTATTGTCCAAAACAAAAAGTGTATGGCTGATTAAGTAATGAAATGAAACTTTTCCCTGGCTTGCCCAAGACTTGCAAGACAGAACAAACAATGCTGAGCACAAACTAATTGCTGCCAAAGAAAACGTCGTCGTTGGTGCTGGTGAACATGCCGACGTTATCGAAATCTTCGTCAAACTTGCTCATGAGCATGCTAGAATCGCGATCTAGTTGAATAAGATCATCGTCGTTGGTGGCGAACTGATAAAGCATTTCGTCGTCTGCATTGCTCAGTCCAAGGGGAAGAGAAGCAGACATAGTCGCCGAGGTCACGAAAGTGGTTGTTCCCGGGAGGACGGTCAGATCGTCGTTGCTGATTGAAGTGTTGGGATCGACTTCAAAGAATTGAGTAGCAGGGGGAGAAGATGATTGCGAGAGCTCAGGGGGTGTGTTGTACTGGCTCGCGATGCTCTTGGCCGGAGACGTAACGTGCATGGGCGTGCCCTCCATGATGGCCTCGGGGGAGACGTATGAGTGTGCGCTGCCAGCAGAGGGAGAAGAGGCATAATCTTGGAGAGAGGCGGCAGTGATGCCAGTCATTGGTGCTGAAGAGACAGCAGCGAGGCTCTGGTTCTGCGAGCCCATTCCAATGTCCATCATGTCGTCAAGCATAAACTGTTCTGGTGAGTTGACAGCTGAGCTGTCCGAGCAAGCAGAGAATGACGACATTGAGCTGACAGACATGTTCTTCTTACGAGTCCGCGTCGACTTATCCATGCGGGTCTCCATGTCAGGACGGCTCTTCTTGGGGGGTCTGCCTCGCTTGACAACCTTGCGCACAACGTTATCGAAAGCGCCGATGCACATGCCTCGTTGACGGTGCCGAGTGAGAGCGTCGTGGCGAGCAAAGCTGTTTCCACATTCGCAGGGGTAGGGCTTGATTCCAGTGTGAATCTTGGCATGTCGCTTGAGGTCGTGCTGTCGAACAAAGCACTTCTTGCAGGTAGGGCACTGGTATTGACGGTCGTTGAGATGAGTCTGGACATGCGACTTGATGTTTTCCTTGCGGCCAAACTTCTTGCCGCAATCTTCGTATGTGCATGTCCACTTGCCGTCGCCTGCGTCAGGGCCACTGATGAACTGGGCGATCTCATCCTGAGTAACTCCCGTCTCTGTCTTGGTCTCCTCGATGTTGATGCTGGCGATACTAGCAGCACTTGCGATACTGGCAACGGATTCGGTGCGGCGATGGGGAGAGTGGCGACGAGAAGGTGTTTGAGAAGGGGTTCCTGAGATGGATTGAGCACTCAAAGGGTAAGGTCGGAGATCAGGCTTGTTGTCGAAAGAGCCCATGTATTGTGTCATCTGAGGAGTGTTGGGAGTGGATTGTTGTGGCAGGTTGAGACCGTGTATGTCTTCCCGGCCAAACTCGTTCCCGATCTTCATGAACTCGTTGTTGAAGCTGTTCATGTTCATGTAGTCAGGAGTTGACATTGGCAGTCCATGGAAGGATGTCTCGGGAAGAGGGTTTGATTGAGTTGGGCTGGGCATGACTTGCTCAGACTGTTGTCTGATGTCCTGGAAAATGTTCTGAGCCCTTCGGTTTCCCCCTCGGTTTCTAACGGGCTTGATAGTCTCTTCCATAGACTCATCATAGCCATCGGCGAACCGACTTGGTGCAGTCTCATCCTTGGTCAATTGTTCTTGGGGAGTCTCAATTGGCGTGGGGGGGAAGTAGCCTTGCTCCAGGTTAGTCGTCTCAGCCATTGGCATTGTCCAACTGAGGAACTGACTCTGTGTGGTCTGGTTCTGGTTCTGGCTCTGATTCTGACTTTGGTTCTGGTTAGGGGGCGTCGGAGGTCTCGTCGCTGTGTCCAAGTTCTCAAACTTGTTGACGCGGTCTAGGATGCCACCACTTATCCTTCGTGAGGTCCTCCTTGTACTGGAGGTGTCACCTTCAGAGGACCAGCCCTGAGCGGAGGAACCCTCACAAGGAAAGTTGATGAAGGTGGGAGTCGAAAGCGCACTGTCACTGTTAAAGATATCAAATTCCTTACCTCCCGACATATTATCACCGTATCCAGCTTGTTGGCCCTTACCCATCATCACGTTAAGATCGGCGGTGTATGGATCAAAAGGGTCAAAGCAAGAAGGGCCGAATCGTTGTGTCTGAGGAGTTCCATGAGGCGACATGAGATAGTTCTCATTTCCACTTGGTGCCAAGTTGGCGTAAGGGTTCTGTGTGCCCGGGCGAGCTTGTATGCGTTGCTGCTGCGCTTCTCGCAGTACTTGTTGCTGCGGAATATTGGCTAATCCTGTATTGTTAGTATTTGTACTTACCATGTAGTTCTGCCTTGTTGTTGATGCTGCTGATGATGGTGATGCCGTGTTGGAGTTCTGTTGTTGTTGTCGTCGAACATCCAGGCTGAGGCCGCGTCGGTGTGCGGTTTGGCGTTGTGTAGTTGGCAGATTAGGGATCTTGGCGCCCTCAAAAGCAGTCGGTGTCGAATTTTGACGTCGATGCTGCTTTTGACGGGCGTTAAGTCCTGTTGGATTGGACAGCATTTTGTCGCAAGGGGAGTCCGGAGATGAATTGTCGTCGGTCTATAAGTTGTCGGTGGGAACCTTTGGGTCCGAAACTGATGCCATTGATATGTTGGTTAGTCAACTTGATTGTTATCATGATGCTCAAATGTTCTCATTACTTACCTCACGCAGCGCAAGCACAGAGCGCCGGGCTAGTGGAAATGTGTTGTCGTTCTCAGCCGAGGTCGACTTTGCGTATAAGTGAGGTTTTGGTGGTTATGCCGATAAGGCGATATTTGGGTTTGGAAGTGCTCGTTTGTGTGTTTGAGCTCTCCCGAAGGATGAGATGGATGTAATTGATTTACAAGCTCAAATTGATCTTGTATGGGTTTGTGTATGTATGTTTGTATGGAGTAGCTTTGGTGCTAGATGCAACAAGAGCAAGCAGCACAAGTGTGGATAACCTGGATCTTTGGGGTTGACAATGAGATCTAGCTAAAGTAAATAGTAACCAGGGCAACCAAAAAACCGAACCACTAAATCAAGCCTCACCCTTGCTAAGCCTGTTACCCTGGCACAACTTAGCGTCTAACGCTGCTGAAAAAGCCTGACAGTCAACCTCTGAGACATGACCTGGCGACCGATGGAAAGTTAACTAGACCATGTTTATTCTCGGCAGCTTGACCGTCGCCTTGATCGTACCTAGTGAGAGTTTGTATTTCCGAAGCTGGGGACGGGTTGACGCAATACATATGCCTAGGTACCTGTAATCACACCACCTTTTGACCCCTTGTACTGGATATTTATTGTTATGGCAATCATGATAACGATATAATTATCACTAACCTGTAATCAGTGAAACCACAATCAGCATCTAAAGTTTCTCACGGGAATAGCATCATCCTTCTATTCCCTGTTGCCATCATAACAACCTCGGATTCCAACATTTGTCTCACTCAATTGCACCTGTGCACAAACAACCCTTGCAGCCCATGTTATGACGTCTCGTTTCAGGATCAACAGTCGGGTTGTCTCAGCTAATTTGGTCATGGCAAGGCCTGGTTCATCATCCATACCTGGAAATTCTGCCCCATTGGACATATAAACGCCCAGAGGCCTACAACGTGCGAATGCATTCCAACCAAACAATCCATGGTATTATGCCGTGCCACCATCACCGTAGGATCGCAAGGCGTTGCCTGGGCTGCCTGGTCTATGATCGTACATACATTCAGCTGTCAAGAGACGGGAGGCATTCTTTAGCATAAAAAATCACCTAGCCATAGCAATCCTATCGCTTGGTCCGGTCGCTAGTTATTCGATACGATCGATGTGCGCTTAGACTGAATTGCGAACCCATCGTTCCCGTGATATCCAAAGTCCTTGATTTTCTGAGATTGAGTCATGTGTTGTGTCGAGGCCTATACTACAGTTGCCTTCATATTCAGTCGGTAAACAAACCTCTGCAGGAAGCAATTGGGTTTGATGTTTATACTTTCGATATGCCTGATATGTCCACTCGTATGTTTATCCCCGGAACTGGCGTCTCCCATAGACTTCGTAATTATTCATTTGAGTTTTACCCCCACGTGTATCAACTCAAGTACAATATGGCCTTAGAACAATAACAGTGATTACCACTCCAGATGACAAGAAACCCACTATCTTACATACATGCCCATCGGCAACTCTCAAGGCGTCCGATTTTCCGCCTTGAGTAAACCACACTTGTTTCTTGAACAGATTCGTACCCTGGGATCTCGAGCGAACGTTCATGCTGATGCTAATGAAGTTCCTATGGAAAGTCTTCAGATAGACTCTCCCGGGTCGCCAGCCCCCCGAAGTCGGCGACCAATAGTCAAAGCCACCGAAGGGTCCTTCTTCTTGGGAAATTTCTCATACATGGTGCTGAGGAAAGCTGCCATGTTCTCTGAACCCCCAATATAGTCGAGTGTGTCCTTGATTGTGCTCTTCCACTCATCATCAAGGCCCCCTTTTACAACCTGTTCGAGTAGTTCTGTGACCACGACAGCCATTTCCATTCCTCCAACGCAAGTGTTTCCAAAATCCTTTGCGATGGGCACGCGGCTACCGCTCATGCCTCGAAGGGTCGCTGGCTTGGCGGGGTCGTTCAGCTGTAAAACGGAAAGCGAAACTCGTGGGGATGTATCTCCAGTGAGGTCTGTGTCTTGGGTGGCTTCGTTGGTGCTCAGGTTTGACTGAGTGACATTGTCAATGCTGGACGAAGCTTGATCAACAGCTGGTGATGGGAAGAGGGTAATGAGAGACCCGGGGTATAATCGGATGTGTGAAGTTGGGAAGTATACACCCGCCCATGGGGCAGTCTTTCCAGACTCGGGATTGTAGCCTTGTTTTCGAGCTAGAGATCGGCAGAATTCGAGATTGATGCAATCCTTAAGATTATCTCGGTTCTTTGGAGAGAGTTCGAAGGCGTCCTCATTGCCGTACAGCTGCAATGCGCGCACATATCCGCTGTAGGGAATAGTGTGTCCTCCTCCGGTTGCCTCGACAGGACGTCCGAGGCGCTGAACGAAAGTAGAGTCGTAGATAGGGTCACGGCTGCGGTCTATTGTTTCGCATTTCTCAAAAACAAAGACCCCAGCGTCGTTCGGTACGTCTGTCGCCATGATTTTGTTGAATGCAGAGTTATTTGAAAAGGTGTTTGTTGGTTTGCCTCCTCGGCGAAAGATAGAGTGAAATGTTTACCCTGCTTGAGAGAAGGATGCAGGTAGGCGTAAGAAAGGAAAAAGAGAAAAGTGAAAAGAAAATTTGAAAGGAGAGGAAGTCGTGCTGGAGTTGAAGCTCAATCACGAAGGCGCGGCAGGTGCAGCAACTGTTGGCAACCGTTGGCAACTGCCAAAGGAGTGGCGCCTGCCTCAACTCTGGTGGAAACAAATCTGCATTTACCCGTTCGACTTGTAGACACTTAGGTAAAGCTGTAAATAATATTTCTGGAAATACCTAATTCTGAGCACCTTTGATCTCCCTCGATATGGAGACTCAAGATCGGCTCATTGTATATTGGTCCAACTATGTACCTATTTATGGATGGATAGATTTGAGGTGATGAGTATCTTGTAATAACGTGGCAAGACATATTGACTCGACAGATTTAAGATTTTACCGCTTGTCTATTGAAGCCTAACGGTGTGTTGTTGAAGTTTGTCAAGATACCTGATCGACATATGTTGGTTGATATCCAGCATCAGACTTGAAGATACGCAACGCCGGCCGTGTGGTTCGAGAAGAAAAAAAAGACTGTCTCTTGAGGAAGACTGCATTGTGGGGAAGAAAGCCACTTGCTTGTACGATGACAGTATGATTACGGATATAGATCTTATGATATCCCGAGGTGAACATGGAATATAAAAATCGACGCATAATAGCACGGGCCCATGATGTGCTGGCTTGACATGATGGACCCCTACGACGAACTATATGTAAGTCAGATACGATCGGATGCGGGTCATTGATCATTGGGATGAACGTGCATATAGAGTCGCATTCCTCTTGAAACGAATAGCACTACTACTGAATATCTTGGATCTGTTCCCAAGGATTTGTCTTGACGAGAAGTGTATTTTAATCAAGTTGTCGGATCAAGTCGGTGAAGCGGTTTAAGCCAACACCTGATTGGACAATAAGCGCCCTAGAGTCAACACCACTAAGAGTTACCACAACAACCCTGGAGGTTGAGGGGCCCCGACCAGGCCAAAGAGGCGGGACGAACCAGCCACTACCAACCCCGGGCGGGAAACTTGGAGAATCACTCACCTCGAACAAAGTCACCCGATTTCCTCCATCCTGCAGAATATCTCCCTCACTGCGATTGGACGATACTTGATTTTCCTACATCCAGGGCATAGACTCACTTTTTTTCTATCCCACTCCCTGCTGCCGACCCTCTTTTGCTCTACAGCGAAACAGATACAGCAGCAATTGTACTTCGCCTTTGGCTCTGACGACAAGCCGGACCGACTCCTTGTCTCGTCTCGTCTTCGTCATCGTTCCATCTGCCGCCGCCATGTCGGGAAACACCTATAGAGGAACGCCCACTCGCAACCAGGGCCGTGGTGCAGTTCCCTTCAATAACAGTCCCAGTGGTGGTGGTTCAAACATTCCTCGACCCGTCCTCGATCCCCCACCGCCAGCTGAGTCTGCATCCGCCGTCAGCGCGAGTCGACAGAAGCAGAGCAAGCGTGATGAGGTTCGTCATGACATATACTCTCTCTACTGGCCCTCAATTGGGAAATAATATACCACAAAACCCAAGGTTGCTAACCTTCACTTTAGGCAATCCGAAAGAAGCTCGAAAATGACCTCTCCAAGAAGAAGAACCTTACAAGCAGAGCTCGCCACTCTCGAAAGGCACCTCCCGGAACTGTCCTCGCCCTCAAGCCCAGCCAGGCTCTACAGATCAAGCCTGGCACAACCGTCTCTGAGGCTGCCCAGCTGATGGCCGCAAAGCGAGAGGATTGCGTTCTGGTTACCGACGATGACGACCGAATTGCCGGTATCTTCACCGCCAAGGATCTTGCGTTCCGAGTTGTGGGAGCTGGAGCAAAGGCCTCCGCCGTTACAATTGCCGAAATCATGACCAAGAACCCTCTTTGCGCTCGAACAGACACCAGCGCCACCGATGCCTTGGATCTCATGGTCCGCAAGGGTTTCCGACACTTGCCAGTTATGGACGAGAACCAGGATATCTCGGGTGTGCTGGATATTACCAAGTGCTTTTACGATGCCATGGAGAAGCTTGAGCGCGCCTACTCATCCTCCCGAAAGCTTTACGATGCGCTCGAGGGTGTTCAGTCTGAACTGGGCTCAACCCAGCCCCAGCAGATTATCCAGTATGTCGAGGCTCTGCGCAGCAAGATGTCCGGACCTACTTTGGAGACCGTGCTTAACGGTGTGCCCCCCACCACCGTGAGCGTCCGAACCTCGGTCAAGGAAGCCGCCCAGATGATGAAGGAGAACCGTACTACCGCCGTCCTGGTTCAAGATCAAGGAGCTATTACGGGTATCTTCACCAGCAAGGATGTCGTTCTCCGAGTTATTGCACCTGGCCTGGACCCCTCCAACTGCAGTGTTGTGCGTGTCATGACCCCCCACCCCGACTTTGCCCCCATAGACATGACCCTCCAGGCGGCTCTGCGCAAGATGCATGGTGAGTTATTTCGAAGTGTTTTGTGAGACACTGCTGATATGTACCTAGATGGCCACTACCTGAACCTTCCTGTCATGAACGATGGCGGCGAGATTGTCGGCATGGTCGATGTTCTTAAGCTAACATATGCTACACTTGACCAAATCAACGCCATGTCGAACACTAACGATGAGGGTCCCGCATGGAACAAGTTCTGGCTCTCGCTCGACGCTGAGACAGAGTCCATGATGTCTGGAGAGGGAAGTACGGCGCAGCACACAAACCTTGGCTCTCGCCTTACTTCACCTGACATGCACCGAGGCATTGGTGATAGTCTCGCCCCTGGAGACTCGGCATCTCATGTTGGAATGGAATCGCCTCCCCACTCTGTTCTCCCCGACGTTCTTGAACATCAGCTCCCTGAGGAGCTTCCTTTCCCCTTCAAATTCAAGGCCCCTTCTGGTCGAGTGCACCGTGTCAAGATCATCGCTACAGAAGGCATTGAAGCTTTCGTCGATGCTGTGGCCAGCAAGCTTGGTGCTGAGGCAAACAGCATTGGTGGAGTACCTTTTGTGTCTAATGGCAAGATTGCCGGCCCCGGTTTCGGTCTGAGCTTTTTGGATGATGAAGGAGACTCCATTTCCATCACTGCCGACCATGACCTTCTCGAGGCCGTTATTCTTGCTCGCCAAGCTCATCACGACAAGGTCGATCTCTTTGTCCATGACCCTGAGAAGCCCCCTATGTCTACATCTGACTCCAAGGGCCCTGCCACGCCCTCAATGTCTACTGGTCTTCGTGAGCGCCGTAAGTGGTGGCCCGATGAGGAAGAAGAGGATGAAGACGAAGATGATTATGAAGAAGAGGAACCCGTACGGAGGCGAAAAGGCCGTGGGGGACATTCTCATTCTCATTCTTATTCTCATTCCCACGGTCATCAAGGCCCCGAGCAGATTATTGCCGGTGTACCAAACGAGCTTATTCTCCCTGGTGCGATTGTTACATTGGCCGTCACCATTATTGGTGTCTTTGCCATTGCCAGGCTCACCAGCCGGTAGAGGCATCCCTTGCTATTCTCAGTAACGACATGATGAAGATCGGAGGTGCGGGGTTGTTTAGTGTAGATATTCAAAGAGAGAATGTAGTGCTTCATAGTAGAGATTACCCTTGCAAGATCAATTAAATACCATTCAGTCTTTTATACTAGATAAAAAATTCAACGGTTTATTTGTCCTTGATTGCTTGTTTGTGAGAGTTGTGGTGAGAAGATGAGTCGCAGCGGGACGATATTAGTCGGTCCGGAAAATCCCACCACCCGGTTCATCGGCCATGGCCAAATTTTGGCTACCGTCGAACGACCATCACGATAATCGAGCAATCTCCAAGTCGTCGCCATGATCTTGAGGAACGCCCGCGTGCGGCATTGTGAGTCAATTGAACTGTAACTACTCCAAATTTTCGACTAATATGCTCAGGCCGCCACACATTGGCGTCTCCCGTCTCCAGGTCCCTCGCCCGTCGATTGTCGTCCACCCAAGCCACCACAACCGAGACCACGACCGAGGAATGGAAGACCTCTCAACCCACCGCCGCTCCTCCCAAGATTGTTTCAGCGGCACGAAAGAAGCAGAGAATCGTGCAGGGTGGTATTCTCTCCCTCGGAACCAACTCGGCGCACGAACACAAGATTGCGGCATGGACGACACCTTATCCGAACGCCAACTCTGCGAAGCCCGCAACGCCTGCTCAGCAGTATAGGGAATGGCAGCGTATTCAGGCCAACACACGAAGCCTCGGTTCAAAACTCGAGAAGCGATATATTCCGACCGAGCTTGTCAACAACCCACCTGGACCCGAGGATATTACTCTGGAGATGCTCATGGCTTCGCAAACGCATATTGGACATAAAACTTCACTCTGGAACCCCGCCAACTCTCGATACATTTATGGTGTCCGACAGGGCGTTCATATCATCTCGCTTGAGACCACTGCGGCACATCTTCGACGAGCAGCTCGTGTGGTGGAGGAGGTTGCATACAAGGCCGGTCTGATTCTCTTCGTTGGAAACCGCAAGGGCCAGATGGAGATTATCACGCGGGCTGCTGAGATGGCTGGTGCTTGCCATTTGTTCACAAAGTGGACGCCTGGAACGATCACCAATCGAGATGTTATTCTGCAGGTGGCTGGTACCAAGATTGTGGACCACAAGGACCGTGAGCTTCCCGATTTCGAGACTTACAGAGGTACAGCTCGACCGCTGATGCCCGATCTGGTTGTTTGTCTGAACCCCCTTGAGAACTATACTCTCCTTTACGAGTGTGGTCTTAAGAGTATTCCTACGATTGGTGTCATTGATACCAACGCCGACCCTTCGTGGGTGACTTACACCATTCCTGCCAACGACGACAGGTAAGATCTTTTGTAAAAATTGTTTGCCTGGAAATACTGACATTCACTAGTCTGCGAGCTATGGCTGTTGTCGGTGGTGTTTTGGGCCGAGCCGCTCAAAAGGGTCAACAACGACGTATGGCAGATGCCAAGAAAGACAAGGTGACATGGGAGAACTCTCCTGAAATTGTCCTGCACATGAGCCGTGAGAGGAGTGCTGCTGCGGCTAAGCGCAAGATGGTCATGGGCCAGATGCAGCACAACGTCGAGGGATTCACTGAGGAGGAGCAGAAGCTTCTGCGGGAGCAGATGTACGGAGAAGAGGATGAGGTTACCGAGAAAGATATGGTTGATATGATGGGAGAGACTGCGACGGAGGCTGCCAAGGAGGCTGCCACCGATGCGGCTGCTGCATCGCCCGAGGAACCTGTTGCTTCTGAGACAACTGAATCCCCTGAGCAGGCTGCTGCCTCTGAGGCACCGGCTGAGGTTGAGGTTGAGGTTAGCCCTGCTGAATCTGTTTCCACGCCGGTTGAGCAGGTTACTGCCGAGGTTGTGGTTGAGACTCAGGCTGAAACCGAGTCTGCCCCTGCAGTTGAGCAAGTTACCTCTGAAGTCGTGGTTGAGACTCAGGTTGAGACTGAGCCTGCTCCCACGGTTGAGCAAGTTGCCTCTGAGGTTGTGGTTGAGGCTCAGGAAGATACCAAGCCTGCTGAGTCTGCTCCTGCAGTCGAACAAGTTACCTCTGAAATCGTGGTTGAGACTCAGGCCGAAGCTGAGCCTACTGAGTCTACTCCCGCAGTTGAGCAAGTCACTGCCGAGGTTGTGGTTGAGACTCAGGTCGAAGCTGAGCCTGCTCCCGCAGTTGAGCAAGTTACTTCTGAGGTTGTGGTCGAGATTCAGGCTGAAACTGAGTCAGCTCCCGTATCACCTGAACAACCTAGCTCCTCAGAGTCAGTCGCCCAATCTACCGAGCAGCCTGCTGCTCCTGGGGTGAATGAAGTTGAGGGTGAGGTTCAGTCTGCAGAGTCAACACATGATTCTAGGTTGACGAGCATCGAGGAGCAACTGTCGGGAGTTAAGGATGCAGCGGAGGAGATTGAGGCCGATATCAAGGGCGACAAGCAGTAGAAAAGCTGTGTACAATATTGAAGATGTAAAATAGCCTATGTGAGAAATAGAGTACGGAAGCGATGTAAACTGATATGAATGTAATCTGTATTTATACATCTTGGTAAAATACCTACCCAGGTCTAGGAGGTAATTGTTGCAGTCTGACCTTTGGTTAATGAGGCCGATCACGGCGATACCGGATAAACAATTGACCCCAGTTTAAGCTTAACGTGGAGGGGCTTGCCATTTCATTTTCAGGCGCCTGCCCCGCCTCCATGGAATTTAGTAGGGGGTTTTAGCTGCGCATTTCCCCTCATCACCAACGAACATTTCAGCACAGTCACAACGAACATCACAGCACTGCAACGAAACAAGCACTGCACCACACGCACCGCACCGCGCCGTATTGCGTAGCGGACCACTGAATATACCGGGGCCATCACTGGAACCCTACATTCACTTACAGCGGTTATTGTTGCAGCAGTCCCCAGTGGAGGTCCCCAGACAGCCCAGGGCGCGCCCTTAGGTTTCCAGCCAAGGATAGAGGACGCAGCTTTACAGCCAGCACCCACACAGCAGTGGATTTCATCAATATCGTTCGCCTAGAATTCGAGAGATCTGAATAGAGACTTCGGTGCGAAATCGGGATTCGAGAGAGCACTCCACAACCACGGAGTCACCCGTAATAGTTTAGCTTTTGAGTCGGAGCTGCTCTTATTAAATTGCCTTGGTCTGGCCTTTCTCTTGATCTTGGTATGCATCATTTTTACTTTTTCTTTCATTCTGTACTCTCGGTCTTGTTGGTGTAAGACGACTTCACCCTCAGACTGCGAGGATAGATTCGTAAGTGAAAGGAGAACCAAAAAGCTAACAAATTGGTAACAGGCATAAACCCTCTGTACTCCAATTAAATCCTTCTTCTACTTCTGTCTGTCTGCTTTCAACCCCGCATAAGGGTTGTTTCCTCCAAAATGCCGGCCATGCTGGATGATCCGGCGAGCCCCACTATCTACCGAGTCTCCGGTCAGCCTCCGTATCCGGATCCGAACAACCCCGGGCTCCCGGCCGAGATCACCCCTCGGCAGGTCACGCTCCGTGATCGTCAGACCGTGGCTACTATCGTCCCGTTTTCCTCCAAACACCAGGTTCCTGAGTCGTTGATCGCCTACTTATGTGATCAGATCAACAAGGAAATTGAAGGCGGCGATACGTATCCTATGATGGATCCCTTCGCCGCCGACAAGTTCGGTTCCTACTGGTTCCAGAACTTTGGCGCCATCATGCTCCTTGGAAATGTTGAACGTGCCGAGGATGTTGTTGAAGGCAAAGATTGGTCCCGGGAATGTCTGGGAAGTTTCTATATCAAGCCCAACTATCCTGGCCGCAGCAGCCATGTGTGCAACGCCGGTTTCCTTGTGACTGACGCTTCACGTAACCGTGGTGTCGGTCGTCTGATGGGCGAGGCGTATCTCGACTGGGCACCCAAGTTGGGATACACCTACAGCGTCTTCAACCTGGTGTACGAGACCAACGTGGCATCGTGCCGGATCTGGGATGCCCTGGGCTTCAAGCGCATCGGCCGGGTCAAGGGCTGCGGAAACCTTCGCAGCTACCCAAACCAGCTGATCGATGCCATCATCTACGGACGGGACCTGTCACCGCGCGAAAGCGAGGAACTCGTGAGTGAAGAGCGTTTCGACAAGATCAAGTTCTACCTCAAGTACGGAGAGTACCCGAACGGCGCTGACCGCGCCGAGAAAAGTAGGCTCCGCAGCGCTGCAACGCACTATAAACTTCTCGACGGCGACAAGCTCATGCTCAAGGATAAGGAGGTGATATCAGACCCAGCTCGTCAGTTCGATATTGCTCGCCAAGTGCATGTTCAACAACACGGTGGCATCAACAAGACTACCGCTACTATTGCAGAGAAGTACCATTGGAGTCGTATCAAGGAGACGGTCAGCGATGTTATTCGCAGTTGTGTGGAGTGTAAGGAGCTCGGCAAGACGCCCAACCCTGGCGGTGCGAGAAAGGCAGCCTCATCGAATAACCATGGTGGAGGGAGGAGATTAGGAGGTGTGAGCGGGAATACAAATGATCACCAGGTACAGCCGACGAGTCCTCCTCCTCCTCAAATGCTCCCGCTGCAAGAGCACAATATGATACCGGCACTCTCACAACAAAGTCCAGATCACGATCATACACCAAGCCCTTATGCTAACCCGGCCGATATTTCTCTAATTGCGCCTCCTCACACTCTACAAAGCAGCTCAATGGATCATACACTTCACTCACACAGCCCTATGCTCCAAGATCCCCCTACTGACCATCATCCACACGACCACAATGTATATCAACCCATCGACCCGCAAATCATCAACCAATCCTCACACGGCCTCGGACCCTTTGACCAATACCACTCGCCTGCTGATTTTCAAGCGTTGCTCAATGCGACTGAGGACGTGGGACCCGATGTTGTGGATAGGGACTTGGAGATGTTGATAGAGCACCAGGATGATGATAATGTCATGGACGGGATAGGTGGGATAGGTGGAATGGACGTGGACGTTGGTGTTGAGACGGATAATCAGGGGCTTGTGCATAAGGAAAGGATTTTGTATGATGTTGGGTTTGGAGGACCTGGAGGGTAGTTTTTGGTGGTTGGTTTTGTGGCGTTGTTCTCCTGAGTTGAAGCATGAAGCGGGCGATTTTGCATATTGATTTGTTTCTTTAACCTACATGAGCATGAGCTTGGCGTTTTATTACAAGCATACAACGATTCAACATTCAAGCATATCTCTCAATTTATCAACTACAAACTGATAAGTCCTGGATGGAGGAAACCTTACAACTCCCAGTTAAGGGTGTTCAGCCAATCAAGTTATTACTTGTGACTGACAACTACTCACTCAATCTACTCAGTATTTGTTCAAGTTACCATGTATGACGTTCTTGATCCAGATAATTGAGCTGAAGCCACGAACTCGTAGTCCCAGCGATGTCAGCAAAAAGATATCCAGAAGGAGCAAAAATAATATCAGGTCGAAAAAAGAAACTCCCCCGGGAAGGCTCGAACTTCCGATCTCCCGATTGTCTATTTAATAACAGTCGGACGCTTTAGCCAACTAAGCCACAGGGGATAGAAGCCATTCTTGCAAGATCGCAAGAATATTGAGTATTATGTAGATAATATTGATATTTTTAACGATTATGCTTAATCAATTGCTGGTGGATGTAGTCAAAGAGAAATCAAGACTCGAAGACCTTTGTTCGGAGTGAAAAAAGCTCCCGCTTAATAGTTTGGAGCTATTTCGGTCTCGGCTCACAATAGGGCTGGAGACAATGGCTTTGTGAACAAGCCTCTAAGCTACATTCAGCAGGCAATTAAAACTTCATTCAACAGATTCCCAAATCATAGCAGGTAAGAACTGAGCTACACTTTTCAATCAGTAGGTACTCATTGGCCGACATATTATCTTCTCCTGACTCTTCTTGGCCCAAGTTCCAACGTGTAGCATTTGCAAACAGCCACTCCCTAAGCTTATCGCAGAGTGCTCAATTCCCTGGGCTAAAGAGACTACGTACAGGACATACAAAAGTAACGGATATTCATGTTGCTGCCTTTGAGCTTCCAATTACCCATTAATCGATGACAGTCAGACGCTCTAGCCAATTAAGTCACAGGACCCTGGCTAAGCTCACGGGTCCAAGTCTATGTGTTGAGCTGCTGGGCCAACATGCTCCCGCTGACAGGCTTCCATCCATTGACAAGCCTCAAACCTACAAGACTCATAAGTGAGTAAGAATATCAGGATCTCAGCGTCAGCAAAACTTTATCCCAACCAATAGTTCACGCGTGCGAGTGGCTGACTCTAGGCAGTGAAATCCTACATTTGGTTGCCAGTCACACAGGAAGTCAAGTTGGAATTAGATGCAGGCAACAAATAAGCAGCACTCTCACATGAGCATAATTCAGTCACATGCCTGAATAATTGCGCAAACAACCAAACTGGGCTTGAAGTTAATATCGAACATGCTTCGCGAATCTCTCTAGTAGGTTCTATCTAATTCACAGTCGAAAGTCCACAAGTCCTCGCGAAGATGGCAGAAAGACAAGGATAAGATGTCCAGCTAGATACGTACTTATCGCTGCATTATTGAGAAAGAGAAATGATAGATAGTATCACATAATGGTCAAGCAATTATCATAAAGAGTGCATCCAATATTGAAGCTCCCCTACAGCCAAGTGATGGTGACATTGGTGACTGACTGTGACTGTGTGCCAGTGTTAAGCTCCTGCCTGCTGCGGCTGAAAAGGCTGTTGCTGTGCCTGCCTGCCAAGAGTGGATCCACGGCTGGTGCCTGGAAATTACAGCCCCACCTTCCCTCTGATTCACGCGCAGATTGGCCTTGATGCCTTAGGTAATCAGGCAATGGCCCGTGCCGGCGTGAGCTATAAAAGGCCGTCTTCCTCCCACTCTTTCAGACTTCTTTTTTTCTTTCCTCTCCATCCAAGTGCATGGGCGTTTTCCTTCTCCGTGAAGCGATAAGCTGAGAGAGGAATTTTGCTAGTTGAAAACTATACACTGACCGCTCCTCGTTGGGTTCGCCTGGCGAGGGAATTTTTGGAACTTTTCCCTGTGGGAGATCTTTTCTTTCATTGCGAGCTGTCCTTGATGGATGGTCGTGAAGAAGGAATTTGGTGATGTGAATGTGCAGACTGTTGAGTCAAGTGAAGGCTGTGAGGATGGAGAGCGCGTCAAGAAGATGGATGCTTACTGACTGAATGTTGATATCTTCTCAACTCCATGGTTGGTGTCGACCGTCGAGATGATGCTGCTCAGGGTGTTGATGTCTGTTGCTTGATCTCTACGACTACTCGCGTACCCTCTTGAATACGCTGCTGTTTGCTGCAAACGAGCGATGAAATGATACACAATTTGATGCTTGAACTTTGCTTGAGCGAGACGCGATGCCAAATCTGATGCGACGCGAGGTGAGTGATGGATGCTGTAGATAGGCCTGCGAAGAGAAGTGGTGATGAGTGTGGCCAACTAAACCCCAGATGTTATTGGTGATATGAAATATCTTCATTTCTACGGTATAGTTAATATTAATAAATATCCTCTTCAAACTTTATAGTCCCCAGAGGCTCTGTATGTTGTGCTGCCCACACACGCACCCACGTCTTGGGCTAGCGCGGGGCATTTGTCCATTTCTCCATCTAAATGCCGGTCCGTATCATTCATTATTTTCGAGTGACTCAAAGCCTCCCTCCATTTGAGCGTCCATTGTTGCAAACAGCACTCCATCGCCACCATTTTTACAGTTTTAACGTCCATTTCGAGTGAATTTTTCCAAATATCGCATCGAGAATCCCATAGCGAATATTATATTCAAGACATACTCGCCAAAGCGCACACTCTCGATCTCTGCAAAGTCTTGGAGTGCCCCGCCCTCGAACAACCGATATCACCACCTCTATCACTGCGACACGACCTCTTGAACCAATTCCCCATGTCCACAGAAGCCGAGGGCTCGGTCCCTGCGCCGCAGACCACAGAGAAGCAAGATGTAAAGGCAGAAAAGAAGGACCAGACCAAGCAGCCCAAGGACCAACAGCAACAAGCTGCCCCCGCAGGCGAGAAGAAGCTATCCAATGCTGAATTAAAGAAGAAGGCCAAGGAGGAAAAGGCTGCTAGACGAGCTCAGGCAAAGGTTGCGCAGGCTTCACAGGGCCCTGCGCAAGGCGGACAGCAGGCCGCTGGTAGTGATGGAAAGGGAGGCAAGGCGAAGCCTAAGCAGGACGGACAGCATCAGCAGCATGGCGGCGCAAAGCTCCCTGTTCGACCCGCCGCCGCGGCTGTGGTCAAGGACGACAAACCCTCGATACCAGACTGCTTCAGCCACTTGTCTATCGCTAGACGGATAGAAATGACCAATGCCGACAAGGATGTCCATCCAGCTGTCTTGATCCTCGGCGAGCACATGAGCGCATTCGCTATCAGTGATAGTGTCACTCGACTCGAGGCGACTCTGTTTGCCTTTAAAAAGGTGAGCTGCCGTCCTCTTGTCATAGACTACCATTCTAACAACTCCAGGTCATCGACTCATACACAACTCCTCCAGGCTTCACCTTCTCCCGCCATTTCACACCTCACGTCCTCAACCCCCAGATCGAGTATCTCACAGCATGCCGCCCCATGTGCTTCGCTATGGGCAACGCCGTCCGGTGGCTGAAGCTCCAGATCAGTAAGATCGATGTGGATCTCCACGATAACGACGTGAAGAAGCTCCTGAACCAGTCCATCGACAACTACATTCGTGAGCGCATCACTCTCGCAGACTACGTGATTGTCGAGACTGCTGCCAACATGATTGCCGACGACGATGTCGTGCTCACCTACGCTCACCATCACCTCGTTGAGCGCACCCTTCTCCAGGCCCGCAAGGACAAGAAAAACTTCCGCGTCATCCTCGTCGACGATCCTTATGAGCGCGTCGGCATCGATCTCGCAAAGAAGCTCTCCGTCGAGGGTATCCAGGTCGCCTACGCCTCCGATCTCGGCGCTCTGCGAACACACCTCTCCGAAGCGACCCAGGTCCTTCTCGCCGCAGAGGCCATCTTCAGCAACGGTGCCATGTACGCCCGCGCTGGCTCATGCGACATCGCCACAGCAGCTACCGACCTCGGCGTTCGCGTGGTGGCTCTTTGCGAGACCATCAACTTCACAGAGCGTGTGTCCATCGACTCGCTCACCTACAACGAGATCGACCCTGAGCGATCTACCGACGTTGGCTTCCGCTTGCTGTTCGACACTACACGGGACAAGTACATCTCGGTTGTTGTGACGGAGCTGGGCAATTCTTCTGCCACGTCTGTGCCGGCTATTCTAAGAAAACTAGAGGAGTTGTAGACTTTTTTTGAATTCAAGTAAAAAGAACATGGGAGTTGTTTATTCTGATGTGGTAGACGATGGGGCGTCTTGAGCTGTGTTGTTCGGGTACTATCTTGGCTGGTGATTGAATTAGACGGCCCTGTGAGGCAATGAAGCTAGATTCTTTGGTCGGAGTCTGAATTCCGTGAGCAAGATCAAGTCAAGTAGTCAGAGCCATTGATCAACCCGAGAATATCATATCATCACATCCTAGACGAGCCCTGGTTGCTGTGTTCATTTCAAACCAAACGTCCCATTTTCGACGCTCTACTTCCCAATATCAAAACTGTACAGTTATCCCTCCTCTCTTCATTTCTCTCTCGAGGTGAAGCGATCTTAATTTCCCAGTAACTTTGAATTTCCTTTTCCGTCTTCTCTCTTAAGCCTCAGCCTTAGCATCCCTCTCCGCCTTGCGCGCCCGCTTCTCGAGAAGAATAGCCTTTCGATCTTGTAGAGTAGCCGTCTGTCTATCGTCGACGCCCTGCAGCCAGTATCCGAAGCTAGCACCGCCGGCCGCATACACGGGGTAGACCCAGAGGGAGGACTTGTTGAAGAAGGGACGCATCTCGATGCCCATCTGCCAGAATCGAGCGCCGATGCCTTAATTTCCACTGTTAGTATGCAACTCTGTGCTCTCCAATTGCCCGGGGGTGTATTCTCGAATGGTGTGAATTGGCTCAGGGTCTGTGACGTACCGAAGAGGCTCCAGAAGGCGATGCGGTGGACCATGTTGGGCAATTGACCGTCTGGTGATCGAACTTTGTGAGTGGAGAGATTTCGTGGAGGAGAGATTCACTCGGAGCGCGAGGGCGGGCGTTGAGTTCGTTCGTTCGAGAAGTGAGGTCGTGATCTTCAAGATCCGTCGGGCCAAGCTCAGTACAATTGGAGTTGACTTGATTGGACGTGGTTACTGACTGTCACGTGATAAAACACCCATCAGTTACCCTGTACCTTGCCAACGTAAATATCGTTTATTCACCATAAAAGACAGTTAATCAATAAATCACTGTAAGAAATTGGAAGTGTTTGATTATAATTCCCTGCCTTCTGAAGATATGTTTATTAATTACAGTGACTTGTGTTATGGTAGTAGTAGGTCAAGAATGTTCATGTCTGCAATTTCATGTGGAACTGAACAAGATTATCTATCATCAGAATTACTCAAAAGGAAGACAATAGCAGAATGAGAACCAGACTCAGTGTATAGTATATGTATATAAGGATCTAGAGTCTACATAAAGTCTACCATCTTGATAACAGCATCAATCGTCGACAAAACAAGAGAGGTGATGTCCCAAAGTACCCAAACGTTAAAAACTCCCCGCTATGCCATGATAAAACACTCCTCAGTCTAGCAAGCTTCTATTCGTTCCACCAGGGTAAGGAGGTGGTGCTCCGGATGGAGGTGGCGCGATCGTGGGTGTTTCGCTGCGAGAGCCAGAATTTGCAGTCCATTGTGCCGCCCTGGCCACAAGCTTGGAGAAATATTGCTGAATGAAGGATTCACTAGAACCGTCAGTATAGACTCTGTAGGCGGGAAGGGGAATATGTTGACTTACGTGTAGTAGCTGTGATCAGCGTTATGAGGCGTCACGAGATTGTGTGCCAGCTCGTGTGCCAGAACAACCCACCACCAAGCCGCAGCCTCTGCCTTGGCCTGTCCACTTCTTCCCTCGATCTGCGCGGCGTGCAATTGCAAGAAGAATCTGAAGTTGCAAAAGATACTGCCTCCAGTGTTGAATGCAATAGTACCACCAGACTCGTCATAAAAGATGTGCAAGACCTTGGGAGACATGGAATAGACATTGCCAACCTCAACCAACAGACTGGAAAAGACATTTAGGTTGGTCAGGTGCTTCGACAAGAAAGGGCTGGGGTCTGGAATGTCCTTGGAGACAAAAACCTTCATACCGTTTGACGTCTCCGCGATAAAGGTGATGTTATGTGCTGGTGTCTTGTCACAGTACGTGGCCTGCTCCTTGACTTCGTTGACCTTGGGCTCCGAAAAGACGCTATCGGATCCGTATGCCCGAGTCGATTTGACAGCATTCAGCAAGTTCTGCTGCACTAGTGCAGGGCTTGTGACTCTGCCATCATCCTGTTGTGGCTTTCCAGTGTTGGACGAACTGCCACCAGGCGCTTCAATCTCCTTGGGCTTATCCATAAACTTATTCAGCTCCTTATGAGACTCACTTTCGCCCTGGTCAGTCTCAAATCCAAGTCGACGGCCGATGTTTGAAAACAATCCCCTGCTCTTCCTAACCTGCTGCTCAGGGGAGCGCTTTGTTTCCTCTGGTGAGTCCCAGGAGCCTGGCATCGTTGGGCCAAGGGGCTCTGGTATTCTGGTGGCTTCGCGTGCAGCCTCAGCTGCCCTTGCCTCGGCTCCCCATTGCTGTTCTCTCTCCCTAATCTGGCGTTGCTCCTCTTCCAATGCCTTTCGTCTCTCTTCCTCGGCGATTCTGGCCTCAGCAGCCTTGGCTCGGAGGATTCGGTCAACATTGTAACCACGACTTCTCAGACCGTAAAGATCCAGTGTAAGGAATGGCTCAAAGAAGAGGTATGCCTGCTGGTTTGGTCGGTTCAGAAGCATTTGGCAGATAGCTTGTCCAATCTGGTACATATCGGGCTTTGACTCATCAGAAACGTACAGGACCCAGCCGTTGCTGGTCTTGTTGCTCGCAGCCGATCGCTTCTCCGTATGTGTCTGATATTGACCTTTGAGAGTTCTTCTCAATGCCACTGAGCGAACAATATCGACCGTCAGATTCTTGTCCAGCCATTTCGCGTCATGTTTGATAACATCACGTCGATAGCTTGCGTACTCGAAGAGAAAGATCTTCGATCGCTCAACGACATGCTTGCGCAGACTGAGAGCAGCCTTTTGCCTGTCACTGTGGGGCCCGATCCTAACTTCTTCCTGGACGATGCTGCTCAACTTTTGGGCACCGAGCGCCATATAGAACACTTCAAGAGAATCCTCTTCTGGCGCGCAAATAAGCTGATCCTTGAACAGTCTGTAGCTGATGATATCGTCCAGGATCACAATCTGGCTGGCAGAGGCGAGCTGGTATTGTCTGATGGGCTCATCCTCATCCTCCAAGTCGTCTGACTTGCCCTTGGGGGGTGCCAGTTCTTTGTACGCAAGTAGGAAGGGCGCTGCGCGCATCTTTCTCCACAGATCTTTATCTCTGTGAAGGGTCGAGGATGCCTCTGCCAAGGATTTGAGGAGATCCAAGTACTTCTCCGAACTTTGTAGCACGCCAAGAAGACGAGCTGGCTCACTGCATGCCATATGTGCAACTTCCAACTTGGTGGGTTCACTCTTGGCACCGCACTGGAATAAGAATGCATTCGCTTCGGAACCAAAATCGACAAAATCGAAGATATCTCCATATGTCGTCGAAGTCCCTAGGTACACACGAGAAGGACTGACATGGGTTTGGGTAGAGATTGGTTTCTCAGATGACCGAGTAGTCCGTATAATGGGGACTATGTTGGCATTGCGCAGTTTTACCAGGTTGTTCTCGCCCAGTTCTGTGATTCGAGATGCAAAGTAGCTGAAGAGTGCCACAGCATTCTGGTGATCCTGAGGAGGTGATGCCAAAAGGCGGTTAACACAATCTACCATTGGCGGGTCCCTTGCAACACCGAATTTCTAAATGTGTTAGTTGGTCAAGCATCTGTTAGATGATAGGCTGAACTTACGATAGCATGATCATGCAGATCCCTCCTCAGAATGTTAAAACCGAGGAGAGATGCTCTCGGATTATAAAAGCACTGTGAAGGGGGAACGAGACGGGTGCTCCCCTGGAGAGGCATGATTGCCTTGGGGCTGCCACCAAGCTGGAAAGATCCGTATCCGTTGATCTGATGATTGGCGAGGAAATATGTCATAGAAGAGACCCGGAGAGTTTCATCCTTGCCTGACATCAACTCAACGAGCTCTGGGACAGACGGATGTGGCCTAAGCCCAAGAGAATTCAGAAATCTGGCTTCCTGACTGCTTGGTCGATAGCTACCAGGAGGACCGGGCCATTGTAGGATAGGCAACTGTAAAGAACGGAGGGTATCCTTGGGCTCAAATAGTTCCGAAACTTTGTACAGTGTTTCCGTTCCCTTGGTGGACTCAATACCCCTTGGGCCAGCCTCGGCCGGACAAAAGCGTGTCTGCTTAAGCTTGCTTAGATCTTCGCCGGGGATATCCTCACGGACGGACGCCAGATACTTGACGAGTTCGACATGACTCCACTTCTGGTGTCCCTCACTCGATGGGTTAAGCAGTCTTGAGAAGATGGTCTCGAGATCAACCGTTTTGCGGACACCAATGGTGACTAGAAACTTCTCCTTGATCTTCTCACATCCTTGAATGACGGGGAGGTCATCGAATAGCTTGACGACTGGGAAGAAGGACTCTGTAGGTTTTCGCATCCCCTGTTTCGTAGGTATCACTGTGTTTGCCTGGAGAAGTGAGACAATAGTAGTTCTTGCGGTTGAACTCGAGTTTTCAAAGTTCTTGGACAGAACAGTCAAAACCTGGATAGCAAACTTGTCGGATCGCGTCAGGCTCTGTTCCTCGGACCTAGCAGAGTTTGTGTCCAAAAGAAACCTCAACCAAGGCAGAATCTCCAACGGCTCCCACCCCAAAGCGCGCAGCTCAGCCTGTTGAGAGTTGGCAGTGAGCGCATGAGGGATCGTTGTAGGGGGAATAGGCAAGTTCGCAGGAATCCTATTTGTGATGAGATGATTCCTGATACTTCCAAGGGCAATTATCTCGCCTTGATCTCCGTCATCACTCATCGTGCCGACAGCCACTTCAAGGAGAGCGGATCGACTGCCGGGGTCGAGTTCACCACTCAAGCTCTTCTTGCCCGCCCAACTGATAAAGTTCATCAGTTGCACCTTGTTCATGGCTTTTGTCTCCAACTCGTTCTTCACATCTGTCACTGTGATGTGCGAGATGAGACCAAAATCGATGAGCTTCTTCACAAACGGAACGCTCTTCATCTCCTCAGGCACAACAGGGATAGTGTTGACGAATTTACTCATCTCGTCCGAAGCAATGCGAACATCTGCAGTTTGCAACACGCCTCGAGTCGAATAGGTCTCAATCGAGGCCTTCTTAAAGCATATCCAGAAAGCCTCCTCGATGATCTGACCAACCTGACCACTGGGGGTTGAGTCACCAAATGTGAAGGTCTTGAGGATGTGAAGAGCCTCTGGCATGTATTTGGAAATGACGGCTGGAGAGAATTTCGTCTCCTTGGCCATGACCTGCTTGATTCGACTGCTCAGATCGCTCATTTCGTTGGCAAATGCCAGTCGAGTGATGATACCGGCAGCACGAAGGATTTCAAGGTTCCATGTCCTAACCCAGCGAGCGTTCAAGTCGATGGCTTCTCTCTCCACGGTAGGAATTACTGATGGTGCTGAAATGTGCAGTCCGGCTCCTGTAGTTTGCATTGTAGGAAAGCCGATGAAGATACGCCCGCCTGGCTTTTTGTTGGGAAGTACAGAAGCAAAGACATCAGTCGCTTTGCCGAGCGCTCCAGAGCCAGCAGCTTCTTGAGAAGCTTGAGCTTCATCATACGACGAAGTCAAAATGGAGATTTTTGTTGTCTTTGGCGGGGGTTTCTTTGTGGCTCTTTCGAGCTCGGATGCGAAGGATGAGGATACGCTCGTGCGGATGCTTGCTGAAGTTGCGCGAAGGAAGATTGTTGAGGATGAAAGCTTAGTTACATCTTCGGAAATCTTGACCTGTGCTGCATTCTCCTCGCTCTGCGCCTTGGTTCTGATGCCTGCTTGCGAGGCAGTCGACGTGAGTCGAGCGAAGAAGGATCTCAACGAAGGTGCTTCAGGGGCACCATAGGATTCGGTCTTTGAAGCGGATGCTGCAGCCTGCGGTTTCCATCCAATGGCGGCCATGTAAGAAGCATCGATCTGGGTACTTGTGCGATCAACACTAGTGACCTTCATTAAACCATCCTTTGTTCTGGCCTCCAGGTCTCGAGGTAAGGGAAGCTCAACACTCGGGGATGACATCTTCTTCAGGGATAGAATTTGGTAGTCATCTATCCAGAATTCAATGTGCTCAAGTGCAACAAAGGTCAAACTCGTCGCAAGAAACTGGCTAACAGACAGCAGATTTGGCAATGGCGTCGTGGTATTTCTGTAGTCAAGAACAAAGGTTGTATGATGGGTAGCTTGATCGGCTGGAATCTGAGACTTCTTGGTGAAGAGGGCATTTCCCTTCCAGTAGAATGCCATGGCTTCATTTCCGGAGCTGACGAACGGCTCCTCACAATCAGCAAAAACACTGTAGAAGCCAACACCAAAGGCACCGATCTTTGTCTCGTCAGGGTTTCCCTCAGCAATGCGCTTTAGTCTCCCCCAGTCGGTCTTGGTGAAGGGCTGTCCGTCATTTTGCACAACTAGACGGCGGAGCGTATGGTTTGACAAGGTGTGTTTCAGTATCTCGGATCGGCTCGTGGTGCTTGGTAGTGGCACTTGGATAGATGGGAGTGTCTCCCACTTTACGCTGACCGTTTTGGCTTGAGCATCGGCGGCGTTCTGGATGAGTTCTCGTAATGTTGTCCATTCTCCAGAGTATCTCGCAAGAACCTTGTCGATAAGAGCTCGAGTGTCGACAGTGACAGCTTCTTCGTCTTCGCCATCGCGCAAGGCTGCGGCTCGTAGTCTTGAATAGTCCATGGCGGTTATGCTGTGTCAGGTTTACAACTGCATTCTCGTCTCGGTGAAAGGATCAAGTCGTTGGGGATTTATTTCGGGTGAGAGGGGAGGAAAAGAGGCGCTATTTGAGTCAGCCAGTTAGACTATGATCCTGTGATGAAGCCTTCGGAGTTTACGCAAGGCAGACAACAACTACGTACAACGGTGAGATGTGGCAAACAGTATTATAGGTGTAATGCAAAAACACCAAGCATATAAGAGAAGGTGGTATAATAGCAAACAGTAAGAAAAGGTCGTGGCAAAAGGCGACGTTGGTGAGGAATCAACAATCTATGGAGGTGAAGTATGAAGAAGGTTTCATGTTCACATTGGAAGTGACATTGACCGAAGACCGAGCGAGGCTGCTCGAGGTGGTTCCTGAGTGACGTTGCCCACTGTCTAGAATTCTGTATCTAGCCAATCAAGAATGACTATCGATCCACCCCATCGCTATCTCACTGGGGCGATAGTGTATAATGGGGCAGCCTCGCCGCTAAGACCAGTATCAGCTGCAGCTGTCACCACTATAACAGGGACATACCCAGAGGGTCCTACCTAAGTATGGACCTGTTAAAAGATCCAATGTCCACCTCATGGATGGTTTCCATTGATCCGAGAAACGCATCGTTATTGGGCAATGGACTCTCTAGATTTAGACCAAACTTATTTATTTGTTTATATTTTTCTGCAATGCCATTTGTATTTGAATCAGGGAACACAAGCTTTCAGCCACAAAGATCAATGGAAATAATACATCTTATACGGATCATACAAATTACTATAGCTCCCAATCATTGTACGACCAATCTTCGAAGATTATTGCCCCCTCTGTTCCCTTTTCAAGCCCAAACTTTGCAGATTATGCCATAGGCTGGTCTTATCTCTTATTAGAGATCATGACTGTTTGAACAGGACCGTGCTTAGATTCATCTATAGAAATATTCTTAACTGAACAGGATTTGGCTCCCGAGTTCGCAGCTCCAGGATCGTTTTCTTTTTCTTAGTGAATACCTATGACTAGTTTTCTATTAATTTTATTACCAAGTCTTATTGCAATAATCAGGGTAATACATAATTGCAAGATCCGGGGCTGGAGGATGAAATCTTGTAAGTTGGTGCTCTGTTAGTGATGGCATGGCTGAGGTGCGTGTCTTGGTTGATCTTCTGTTGTTTGATCGAGATGATGCATTTTGATTGTGAGTCAGTTCTAGCAATGGTACCTATAAGTGTTATATAGCACAATCTTTGGACTTTTCCTTTGCCCTTCTCAACAACCCCAATCACTTCATCACTTCTTCTGCACTTCATCCAAACCACACCACGCAAACAACACAACATTCACCATACCAAAAGGCCGTGTTTGTTTTTAAGTATATGCTTCTGCTCATACTTGTATTTTAGCATCAATACACCAAACATTTGCTAATTCTTATCTTCAGTGCCTACTCCGCAGGCAATACCCTCACTCCAAACCACACACAACCCAACTTGTAGAGGTCTAGCACACAAGATTGGTCATGGCCATTGTGTTGGCCGAATTGATATGTATGTTCATTGTCATAGTTTATAACAGAGTATCATATTGGCAAACACGGTGTCGAAAACCGATGGATCGGACTCAAGAGTCGAGGCTGCTACGACACCCTGGTCCCACCATCACCCGTCTCGCTCACATTAATCTTGAGGGCATTGTCCTCGACTCCAAGGTCCACAAGCTTCGAGACCAATTCGTGACAATAGAGTGGTCTGAGTGCCTCTAACGGCATGTACTTCTCATCTGAGCGTGAGTGGTTCGACGAGGCCATCGTCTCTGCTCAGAAGGGCGTCAATGGCCAGGTTCGTCTTCGAGTGTACGAGGGCAACCTCTACGTTCTCGGGCGATCGAGCGAGAACAGCTGCCTCTCTTTCCAGGAAGATGCGTCAATGGATAGCCTTGGTACCTTCTCTCCTATGGATAGCACTGGCCTTATTGCTATCCAATCCATCCGATTGCAAAAGTATGGCGAGCAGAAAGTTAAGGATGGCGGGCGTCTTAACCAGGGCTTTCAGGAGATTGTGTGATAGTATTAGTGCAATAATAGTGGTTTGGTTTGGCGTCAGGTAGGTCGAAACCTCTGAAAGGTATGCAGGCCTCGACTTCAAATAAGGGTGAAGCAAATTGACGCTTGATTTCGAGATATGCTGAGTATAAATGGTGGCAAGGTGTTTTTCCTAGGATGTTTGCACGGGGTATCATATGTTCGGCTGATGTTGAGTCGAAGACTGAGACCTGGTCCTTCAGTCTCGGTGGGATCTCGGGCTGGCACTGCGCCTGCGTCGATCTCTCGACCTTGATCGGCGACGCTCCCTGCTCCTATCTTTGTGCCGTCGTTCTCCTTCTTCGGCCTCCCCTCTGCGATGACTGTCGCGATGACGTCTATGGCCGTGATCTCTGTCTCTGTCACCATCCTCATCTCGGTGCCTGTCTCTTGGTCTATCCTCATCTCTGTCTCTGCCTCCATTGCGGCTTCGGCTCCTCCTATGTCTTCGATGGTGGCGCTCGCGATCGCGACTTCGGTGTCGCCGCCTTTCTCGTCTCTCAGGATCATCATGGCGTTTCGAGCGCTCTCGCTTTTCTTTTCCATCCTCCTCATCAGGCGGTCCACTTGCTGGTCCGAGTTTCCGTTTGCTAGGGTCGACCTCTACTGCATTCGCACCTGAAGAGTTTCGCACAGGGGGTGGCAGACCCAAAGCTGCTGCGATAGCATCCTCCTCAGCCTCCTTGACCTTTCGCAACTCCTCCTTTCGTTCTCTCTCGCGTCGTTCCTCTTCTGTCTCTCCGTCCTCATTGGGTTCTCCGGAATCGTCATCGGCTTTGGCGTACCAGTTGAGATCGCGTCCTTTTTGCCATCGTCCGACAGGGGCTTTTAGGCTGTGGCCAAGGTAGTTTTCGCGATGGGAAGAGCTTGCGACTTCGTCCCAGCTAAAGTTGACGCCGCCTCTGGAACCGGATTTGCGGATACTTGAAAGCAGATCCATGATATGCAAAACTTTGTGTTTGCACCGAGTAGTTGAATTGTTGCAAGTTGATGCCCTGTGATTCTTGTCGTTTTGGGGATGAAGTTGCGAGGTTGGAGATTCAAGGCGACCACGTGATCTGGCGTTTTGTATGTCACGTCGCTCAAAGGACCATTTCCAATCAAACAACTTTCACCATGCCAACTTAAAAGGGAGCCGCCGAAAGTTTACGCCCGTGGATTTCAAGGCTGACCTCCAATCTGATTGGCAAAGTGCGCTATGCGCTGAAATCTGAAATTCGCCTTCGCGCTCGCACGACGCGCGCTATTACATCTCCTTTTCAATTTCTTGCGCCCAAGCGTATATCACGACCATCATGGCAGCGTCAGGTGTCGAACAACCGCCTACGAATGGCGAGAAGGCGCCTGCTTCAGCGCCTCGAAAATTCAAAGCTTCAGACCTTCCTCTGCCTTCAGCGACAAGAGCTGCGATAGAATCGCTTGCTCATAGCTTCAAGAAGGAGGGAGCCTACGATTCCATTCGAAAACAAGTTTGGGACAAGTTTGAAGCCAGTGTATGATACACAGAGAACGCATGCGCATTGCCATACTAATAGGCATTCAGGACTACGAAGCTCAGGTCACAAAATCGATTCTCGAGGTGGCCGAACAGGAAATCGAGCGCAACCCACAGCAGCTTCTCACCCTTGACCGGCGAAAGGCTGCGGCTCTGATTGACGGTGCCCTAGAGAGATCTGGAGTTTATCACAAAGCCGAAGATGTCATTAGCCAGCTGATCGATGTCGGCGCCATAGAGGAGCGCATCCGCGAAACACGCCGTGCCGAAGTCGGCGAGGAGGCAGCTGAGGCGGAGAAGATCCGAGGAGCCAAGACCGACGAAGAATATGCGGCCGACACTGACGCTCGGCGGGCAGAACGCGAGCGGGTTCGAGAAGAACTTCGGCAAAAAGAAGCTGCCATTGAGGAGGAAAAGCGAAGAATCATCAAAGAGGAACGAAAGAAGGAGGAGCGAGAACGCGAACAAGCCGAGATTAAACGTCAAGAAGAAAGAGACGAGCGTCGCAGGAAACGTGAACTCGAGCGCGAGGAACGTGAAAGGCTCCGGGATATTGAAAGAGAAAAGCGTCACAAAGAGCGTGGTCGTGAAAGGGAACGAGACCGAGACCGGGACACGAGAGACCGGGACAGAGATAGGGACAGGGACCGCGATCGGGATAGAGACCGAGACAGAGACAGAGATCGTGATCGAGATCGCCATCGTGATCATGACCGACACAGAGACGACCGTCATAAGGAGAAGGAGGCGGTTTCGGCAGAGCTCAAGGAGAAACTCTCCAAGGAAGAGCACGAGCGTCTAGAGCAAGAGGCTCTGGCCGATCTACTCCGCGAAAGCTCCAAGCCGGCTCAAAAGCAGGAGTTGGAGGTTGATTCATCCCTAGCACCACCACCACGCAAGACAGGCCCTGTTTCGGCCATCAACCCCATCAGACGAGAACGTTCCTCCATTGCAGAAGGTCGCAAGACGAGCGATGCAGGACTCAAAGCGGAACGTGCAGACTCTGGAACACCTGCCCAGACAAAGAAATCCGCCGCGGATGAAGCTGGACCGAGGCGTAGTGCTTCTCGGGCTGTTGACCGCGATGGAGATCGTGATAGGGACAAAGAACGCGATCGCCCAAGAGAGCGAGAGGCTCGTCGCGACAGACGTTCCAACTCCCCGCGCAGAGACCAGAGTGGATCACGAATCAGGGACAGACGTGACCGAAGCCGCTCTCGAGTCAGAGGAGACAGGAATCGCTCACGTGTTGGCAGAGAAGATCGTGCGGTTAGAAGCCGATCACGACCAAAGTATGACCACTACGAGCGAAGCAGATCTCGAAGACGTGAACGCAGTCGCTCTCGACCCAGAGTGATCGATAGAAGAGAGAGGAGTCGATCCAGACCTAGAACTGAAAGACGAGATCGAAGCCGAGACAGGAGAGATCGTTCACGCTCACGATTGCGTTCTGATAGACGGGAGAGGACCCGTTCTCGTACTCGACGTGACCGGAGTCGATCTCGTGATGCGCGTCTCGGCGGAGCTGATCATTATGACCCTCGAGAAAGAGACCGTGAACGAGATAGAGACCGTCCTCGCGATCGTGACCGAGAGCGTGATCGGGAAAGGTCCCCTCTTAGACGACGAAGCCGAGAACGACCTCGTGACGACCGCGACCAAGCGAAACCACGCGAAAAGGAACGTGAGAAAGCCCCCGAGAAAGAACGCGAGAAGGAAAAGGAGAAACCATCCGACCACCGCAGCCGTTCCCCATCACGAGCCACCACCACTGCCGCACGACCTAGCTCCAGCAAGGCCCAGGATGATCTCGAAGAGTGGAAGATGGAAGAAGTGAGGAAGCGAGAAAAGGAGGCCAAAGCCTACCTGGCGGCTCAGAAGGACGCCAGGAACAAGGGCCTACCGATTCCGGGACTCGACGATAAGAAGAGCAGTGGTGAGATATCTCCCGACCTACGCCGCCGCCGGATCACGGAGGATATTGACAGATATACGCCTGGAGGCCGCGAGGAGCGCAGGAGGAGTCGTTCTAGGAGCCGAAGCCGACAGCGTGACGCAGCCAAGGATCGAGACCGAGACCGAGACCGGGATAGAGACCGAGGGGATCGCGATAGGTTGAGAGGTGGGGACAGCTATCGCGAGCGAGACAGAGACAGAGATCGCGATAGGGACCGAAGGGACAGGGACAGAGACCGTGATCGGGATAGAGACCGCGAAAGGGATCGTCGTGATCGGGATCGTGAAAGGGAACGGTCGAGGGATAGGAGAAACAGACGAGAGCGCAGTCTATCTCCTCGACGAGAAAGACGAGACCGTAGCAGGAGCCGCCGTTAACACTGATCAGGGACTTTGTTCAATACAATACTTTCAAGAGAATTGTTTGATCGGATCTACTAGCATTTGAGAGTTCATTTTGTAGTGGTTTAGGTGGTTTATTTAGATACCCCTTAGTCTGAAATCATACCCTCATGTCAGGCCTCACAAAATACTTCACATCACCACAATATGACCATGGATGACACGGAATACCTCTCATTCAAACGTTTGATCATTACTATTAAAAGTCTATATGTTTATGTTTATGTTTATATCCAAGTGAGATTTCCATCAGTTGGCAAACCATGTTGACGCCATGCGAGTTACATGCTCGCTAGATAGCCCGTGATAGTGCCATAGTGCACCGGCAATGATGACGGTGATGAAACCCAGGCAGCCGATCATGATGGCCTTGCGCAAAGTAGGAGACATCTCACCTTCACGGTTGAGAGCACCCGTACCCCATGCAACTGCCGCATCCCACAAGTTCAGGATCTGTTCGTAACCGATCGAATACAGAACAAGACCCATGAGGGCAACTGAGTATCCCAGTGTTTGTGTAAGAGAGATGTGAGTACCCCAAATAACAACAGCCGTAGCCACGAGTAGGATGCTCTTAAGAATACCACTCAAAGTCATGACAAGTCCTGATGTTTTACCGATCTGAGAAATAGTTAGCAGGGGAAGTAAATTGAGGCGAATTTGATTCTGGCTTACGAGAACAACGCTGATGATGTTCAGGAAGAATGCAAGAAAAGCGTTGGCAAATAGCATGCCATATCCCGCACGAGCTGCATCCTCCCACTTGAATCGCGGGCCTTCGCTGCAGAGGACAACGACAAAGTTCATCAGGGTACAGACGGGCGCGTAATAATAGAGACCGACAAGGGGATCCATACGGAGACCCTCAGCACTGAGCATGACTTGAATCATGACAACGCGCACGGCTTCGGAGATGGTACCGCACATTTGGAAGATGAAACCCCACCAGGAGAACTCAATCTCCCCAAGACTGGCAATGCCAACACCAACAACAATGAGCATGATGTTGCCAAAAGTCTTGCTATCAGGCTGAGCAACACCCCATACCCATGAAGCAACGAGAGTGCAGACAGGACCGGTAGATTTAAGCATTTGGATGAAAGCGACGGACAGGTAGAGGTATACGATGTTAGAAAAGACGAGCGAGGCGGAGTAGAGGACGCCGATCGGGAGGATAGTCCGGATGTATAGTCGTCGAGTGAGAGGTAGGGAATGGCGCGAATCGAGGAGAGAAGTTGTGCGAGCAAGCAGTTGTGTTGCTACTGTTGCAAAGACGAGATGCCATGTTGTGAGGATGATAGCTAATGGATTGTTAGTTACAGGCCATGGAACTAACTATACGTCGCATTGCCGGACGTAAAGAATAGAATACTCACGATAACCTAAGACCTTGTTAGCATATGGTGTTCCATTTTATGGGATAGCAGAAGAGAACTTACGGAATCCAGCAGTGTCAATGAGCCACTTGTTGAAGAGAATGGTAGCGTTGGAAAAGAATATCCATGTTCTGTTCAAGCACAATGTTAGAAACCCCTGCGTTATGGACAACTTGTTCCACGTCCAAGTTTACATACATGATATAGACAGACGGGTGTAATCCTGAGTCTGGTTTCTGGTTTAGAGGCTTTTCTGTATATCCATCGTCGGCAGCCTCAGACCCACGCAACATCCTATTGGCTTCCAGATCGTTGGAACCGACCATTTTGCTGGTTGTCTCAGTTGAAGGAGGACAATGCCTTGATATTGTTTCTCAAGCTGTGAGGAGTAGAAATGTGACCTCGGTGGCTTGCTGGCTGCTCTGGAGACTGAGAGACACAGCGCAGCGCGTGGAAACCTAGTTCAAAGCCACCTGGAACTAGACCCAAAGTCTCGTCTGCGAAGTGACGTATTTTTGCAGAGGAGGAGATCGTGGTTGAACAGAGAGGAAAGGTCGAGAGTCCAAGGAGAGTGAATAATAGAAGAGAAATTTGGTGTTTCGAGAAGAGGTCGGAAACAGAATTCGATGAGCGGGCCGGGAAGGTAATGATCAGGCAGCCTCTTGCCGATGGTGCAAGCGTAATGCAGGCAGGTATTCAAGTTTGGTAGTCGCGACTGCGTTAGTAGGTAATGTCTCGAAATTGGGAGGCTTGATCTGGGCCGTTCCTTCTTATCAAATTTGTTTGCTTTTGTTTAAGGTTTAACTATCGTGAGAAAGACAAAAGCAAAAAGACAAACATCAAAACATCAAACACGAGACAGACGACCCGGGCTCAACTCTACTTATTAGCAAACGCAGTCAAGGATAATGGAGCTCAGCCTCGAAATGGGCCTGTCCTTGGACTAAGGTCGGCTCAATATTGCCGATCAATGACAGGACAGAAACACCCAAACAACAGTCCTACCACAACACGAGTCAATGCCCTTTCGTCAACCAAAGACTGGATCTAATAAGAATGCAACCGACATACGTATACCTGCCCTCCTTCGCAAATTCGCAGCGATCTGGAGCTGCCATCCGTACCTGCCAAGCCGTGAGGGTACGCCAAAACCTATCATCATGACAAGCGAAGCTTTTCAGAACAAAGGGGCGCAAGGTATCGTCCCACAAGGCAAGCTTTGCTGGGCAGGGCAAGGCGATCATCAGCACCTGGGGACAGGGATATCTTGGACCCTGGACCGGGGGTTTCTGTTTACGGATTGACCAATGAAGTTAGCCCATTGACACCACAAGCCGTTTTTCCCTTGTCAGCACACGAAGCTTGGCATAATTATCCGTGAGCTTTTTATACGAGAAGACCTCTCAGGACTCGGGTCTAGATTCCTTCTGTAACCACCTAGCGCTGCATGGTCCAGTGGGCCCCAGGACAATAAACAAGCACATTGCATGGCAGGTGTCAAGTCAACTCCCCTTGATGAGTCGGTCTTGGCCGAGCACTCCACCAGTTTTACTGCGTACTGAGCGACTCTAATCTAAGGCTGACACTAACACAGATAAATACGAATTTTCAAGTTCCTCCAGAATTAGGATTTTCATGGCACGTCCAGAATTATCATGGTAGTATTCACCTTGAAACTGATACACGTGGTAGATAACTTTCAGAAACTCACCAATGACTTGGACGTCTATGCTCTCCTTACTAGTTGCCGATTTAACCGTGGGGTGAAGTTTATCTCGCCTCAGGAGTTGCATCAACAAAGACTGATACATAATTATTCTCTCTATTCTTGTTCGGTGCAGTCTGCCCGTGATTATTTCGGTGCTCCGTGAAGTCCGTTCCCACTGCAGTGGGCCCAACCTCTCGCTTCTCGAATCTTTTTACTTGTCTCGGCCCTTCAGTGCCGGCACCATATTAATAACTTTTGTCTTTTCCGACTGAAACCATCCATCGATGGATGCATGCTCACCCAATTCAAGCGAGTCGAGTATGCAGCTTACATAGCAATAGGCAACAATTTCGGCAAACGATTCAATTATAGCTTATGAACGCATCTACTACTACGGAGTACGTAGTATGTACTACCTATGTAATTATGCTGCCTGCTCTGTACCATCGTGTTCTGTTGTTGGTATCAATAATCCTGAATAACTTACGAATTCTCAATACAGCATGCACGCCCTATGAAACCGCTGGTTCTTCTATTCCCACGTCCAATTAATTCCTCAGCAAATCCGATATTCCAACCATTATAACTGGTGGTTTCCCAACGCCGTCGCTATGCTTTTAATACAATCCCGTAAATGACACCACGCGTGTCTGCGGGTCGCTTGCTGGTAATCAATCCTTCGGGTCAAGTCTTGCACCGCCTCTTCCTCCTGCAAGAGTCCTTTCTCTTGTTGATAATCTATCATGGTACGACAGAAACCAATGAAGTAGTATTCGTGACCGGATTCGAGCCGCGTGTTGTCGTTTCAGCCCCATCATTTACGCTGCATGACGCGGCGCCCTCATTTTGGTTCGAAGCCTCTTCTTCTTTTGGCTTGCCATTGACTTTTTGACTTTCATGCCCCTGAATGGTCTGAGCCGCGGTCTCCGTTTCACTTTTCAGCCTGGTTGCAGCATCAATATCTGCAACGTCATCATTTGCAACTTCATTTGCAACTTCATCCGCATCTTGCATATTTTCGTCATCCTCCATTATCATGGCAGAGTCCACGCAGTCGTAAAACAGCATGAAGACCCCAGGGGAAAGGCTCAGTACTGTGTCCTCGCTGACCCTTGAGACGTTGTGGTCGCTCAACCTCCACCAATCCATCTCAGGCTCGTCGAGGTCCATGTCCATATCTTGACTTTTTGATTCTTCGACCTCAGGTTTGATATCTGCCTTGTTGTCGGGTCCCTCGTCCTTGACCCCTTTGGCGGGAGGGCTATGTCGTGGATATTTGCGATAACATATATAGTGCCCGTTCTCGTGTCGCCCGTAGTGTGTTACCACCGCTCGAAGCTCATAGATAGGCCCCGTGAACTTGGATGCACCTTGGTCGCCGGCTACCATTGACTGTCGAGGGTCTGATTTCCATTCTTCCTCTGTGCTCGAAGCCTGACTTGAGGAATTGGAACCCGCACTGCCCAAACACCACGGGCCGAGATCCAGTGTCATTGGGAAATTGACCGGAGCCGAGTTCTTCATCATGTTAAAGGTAGAAGGATCAAACACCGATCGTTGCATGTGGATCGCCAAACTTTTGGGTGGTCGAGAAATAACAATTTGCTTGGTCTTGGTGGTGCTGACTTTGTTATTCGCCGGGATGCTGCACTTTTCCGTCAATGTTTTTTCGTCAAAATCATCTTCGTCCAAAGCCCGCTGGACTGCTTCAAGTCGGCGCAGGAGTTTTGAGAGCTGCTCCCCAGATGTCCCACTCTCTCGGAACCTATCCGCCAACTTAGACAGAAGGTCTCGATTCTTAAGAAGTGTACATTTTACACATTCAACGTTTTCGATGACTTCCACCTTGCTGTACGCATCTAACCGTTCGTATAGGTCGTGCTGATTCTTATTCAAACCGAGACTGAGTGTTAAGCATGTGAAAGGTATCATAGACAATCCATCAAAATATCCACACTGAACACAGGCTACTCTTTGCGCCAGCAAGCCCTCCAGCGGGTTATGATTTGTCTTGGGATCGGGGGAGGATATTATGCTCTGGTAGCCGCTGTCATCGCTGTGCTCGCTCGCAGCCATGTCGTCCTTGTCCATCTTGATTGCCAGACCGGGGTGCTGAGGCTGCGCGAGCTTTACAGCTTTGGCTACACTCTTATCGATATCGTCCAAGATTTTGGAGTAGTATTCCTGAGCATCCTGCTGTGTCCAGGTACTCATAGACTTGAGCAGACCTGGAGTCCATAGCGTTCGTCCATAATTCGATACGTCGTTCAGGTCTGCGATGAGGGTTCGTAATGTTTGTGCAACGTCTTTCTCGCTATCGCTTTTGTCTGGTGCTTCGAGATAGGTGGAGAGGTATTCGGGGAGAGGCTTGAGAGATGAAAGGCCTTGAAGAATGCTGTTCTGATAACAAGAGTTGTCCATGTTGCCAAGGCCTGGAGGGCGATCGTATTCGGTCTTCAACCCTAAAACGCTACCTGTCATGGAAAGCGCGCGGTTTCTAACTTTGAATACTGAGGACATGACGCCGCCAGGACGGGTCAGCCCCAAAGCCCTCCGTAGCTTGTCGCTTTTGACATCATGATGGCTTCGCGCGACGAGCGACATCGACTCGGAGGTTGCGGTTGTAGTGGAATTGTCGGAAGTGTCTAAGGCATTCAGGAGGCGCTCGGGAACAATGAATACAAGGCCGTCCCAAAGAGTAGTTCCTATAAGTTGTATTGATTCTTGGATTGTTGCAGTTGAAGCATACAAGTTGTATGTAAGGGTGGCGACGACGATGAGGCAAGAGATGAGGACGCTCGGTTGGGTGATGCGATCCCAGGGAGGTTGTTGTTGTTGTGGAAAGAGCTGTCGATGAGCTGCCACCTGGTCTTCGTAGAAGGCGTCGAAGTCAGGATGTTGAGACGTCATGCTGTACAGGGAGGCTATCTAGGTAGGTACAGTAGGTAATTAACCTAAACTCCTCCTAGAAATCAAACTCGCAGCTCGAAGTGTCTTAGCCTCGCGACTCGGCGAACGTGGGACCCGTGATCAGTAGTAGAGCAGGAAGAATAATGGCGCCGATCGAATAGCAAGCCATGGCCTACGTGCGGTAGGCTGAGAATGCGATACAGAGATTATTTGCGATGGACGTTCGAATAGTGGATAGGATGCTGTGATTTGAAGACAATTGTAGGCTGTGTATGTGGTCTGAATCGGGGAGAGAATTGTCGAAAAGGGTGGCAATGGCACGCAGTTAAAAGATGGAATCGTGTTGGAACCATCAATTTGTTGAAATTCAACATTGCTTCTTTGCATTAGTTAGTGGATTCCAAATTGATCGATAAGACAGTGCTGATAAGGGCCGTTTCATGTCTGACACTGTAGGTGCCTGGTTCATTTCTTTCAGGGCGGCCGGCTGACTGCAGAAAGCTTTGATATGGTAACTAGTTACCTATGGAAGTTGCTGGAGATTATGGACAAAGAGGGTGATGAGGAGTTATAGAATGATTGCTTGGATTTGAGAATACTAGCTAAAGGTGGTTCGTTAGTCTTGGGTAGGTCCAGACAATCAATCTCACTTCAGTACTGTTTACCTACCTACACAGGTATGTTTAAGTCATTTGATGCGATAATACATATATCTTGTCAAGTAAATCGTATTGTATTCAAAAGATTATCAATACCACGCTCACATAAACAACCCAACAACATCGTCAGACTTCCGCCCCCATATCTCATCAAAGCTAAAAAGAAAGAAAAATTGTGAAAGAACAAAGAAACGAAAAAAAGGCCATAAATCTATATACAGGAAAGTGAGGCGTCACTCATGTTTCGCATCATAGTCATCATAATGTTTGTTTCGTTATCAGTTCCGCTGTCATTGCCGTTTGGCTGGCACAACATATGCCAACTTTGGCTCTTCCACTGCAGCATTCTCCAAATCCGACCACATGCAGAGCGATACTGGCGTCGCGGGAAGCTCAACAGGGCTCTGATTCTCTTCTGTAATTGGAGCAAGTGGCGGCATGCCGGGCGTGAACCCGGCTGTGGATGGTGTAACAATGAACTTATCATCAGGGCCGCGAGCGAGGTAAACATGTCGGGTTGATGGTGTACTTTTTGTTGAAAAGTATCCCCATGTTTCTCGACTCAAGGAAATATTGGGGGTGTCTTGATTCTTCTTCTTCTTTCGGAACCACTTCACCCAGATAAAAATGCCTATTCCAATGAGACAGCATACTCCAGCAACAGTACCGGCAATCACTGCCCCTGTTGGACCAATACCGCCGCCCTTCTTGTCCTCTTCTTTATTGCCTTCTGGGGTTGATGAGTCGGTGGTAGAAGTCGTGGGGGTGGCTGAAGGGGGCCGAATGATTCCATCAGGTGCTTCCGATGTTTCGACTGATAGAACATCAGAAGTTACTGAGGACGCAGCTGTTGACGTTGTAGCTGTAGCCGAAGTTGTATCCGAGCTGTATTCAGGAACAGGAAGAAGAAATGCATAGCTTTTATCCTGTTCTTCGTCGCGTACACACTGCTTATTGTCTTTGCAGCTATAGCCAAACGGGCAGCATCTTCTGTTCCCGTTTTTGCTGCCGCATCGTTTTAGTTCCTTATCAAGTGCAAGTGACTTGACTGCAGCTTCGGGGCGTGTCGATGGGTTCTGGCTTTCGATGTTGCAGGTTATAGGCATGATGACCTGACATTCCCCTTTCGCGGTCTTTGGGCAACATAAAACGGTCGTGTTTGCAGCAAGCACCCTGCAGACGGAATCCGACGAACAACAGAAATCTCCGGGAAGGTCGTTACCACACCAGTGGTCTCCGGATATTGGACACGATCCATCTCGATTATGGTTTTGTGATGGAACGTCCAAGAATAATGTGGGAACTCTTCGAGGGCTTCCTGGTTCTTCGATGGCCGTGACTTTCACATGAAGTTCGACAACAGCAGGGCTTGCTGGAGCGAGCAGAAAGGAAACCAACACAAGGAAAATCCTGAAGATATGTCCCTCGTGAGGCTGGAGAGAGAAAGTCATGATGAATCTACGGATACATGGAAGATGCGCAGTAATGCTGACAGGCTGTAGTTGGGATAAGCCAGGAGAGAGAACTGATCCTAGAAGTGAGAGCGATGTGTCTCATGTATAGATGCCGTGCAGCGGTTCTTTATGATAAAGAAAGAAGGGACGATAATGAAAGAAGCATCAAGCTATTCCCGGACGATGTTGGTTCTCCCCTACCTGAATCACAGACCACATTAGAGACTTTTCCCGAGCTGTTGGCTTTGTTTCTGTTCAGCAACCAAGTCAGCCTTGAGAGCATGGGTCGCGAGATCGCCTGGCGACACCAATCACGAAGTCGTCCTAACCGCGGGCGCGACAAACAGTGTCAACTAGGCCCCTAGAAGTGGTCAATGTGCCCCTGTAGACAGCTCTCCCCTGCCGCAACCCAAGCCCTCGGAAGCGAGGCCGGGAACAGCTCTCTGCGATAGGGTGGGTGTTGTTTGGAAACCTTGAGGATCAGAGAGACGTCTGCAGGCCCAAGGTCCAGCGCTTATACAAGTGGGGAGGACTATTTGAGAGACGCGCTATTGGAATTCGAGACAGCCACTTGGCCGTGGTTGCTGATGATCCTGGCTAGCCAAGAAGAAACGAAACATTTAAACAAGGTGCTGTACTGTATAATTAGGTATATCTCGGGAAGCCTGCCTTGGGTTGAGATAATGGGCTTGTGACGCAGCTCGGGTGTTGAGGAGTAGGGGAACGAAGTTCAGCTTTTGTCATGACAATTCCTGGGTTGGCTTTTGGGTCTGGACAAGGGTTAATTCGTCCAGGCTGAAGTATTGCAATTGACACTGGTCAATAGAATGCGACATGTCACTCATGGGCTGCTCAAGAAAAAGAGTTAGCACCTGGTTAAAGAGCTGCAGCAGGGGTTACTTCAAGTCATCCATCCATCATCCATTGATCCATGCCTCTGACACCCCAGTAACAAGTGGAGTTGTCTGTGAGAATTGACCTTTCTTTGTCTGTTAGTAGATGATGGAGGGTAAAGCAAACTCAATATAGGGACAATGGATATTGAAAGAAGTGAAGCACTGGTTAAAGAAATAAGATATCATGGCAATTTGAATGGTAGAAAAGACATTCTAAGTTCTGTTCAACCACTCTAGCTCCGCCTTAAAACTCCAGATGCACGTGCCACTTCAGTATGTACCTACTTACCTCTTTTGCTTTGTCGACTCGGGCTGTCGGAAAATCTCAAAGATCTGATGCGATTATCGGGGGTTGCTACTACATACATGCCGAGGTATACACATACGCGCAGAGAGAGAAAGCAGTCTTGATTCTTGATCCCCAAGCGATAGTATCACATTGTCTACTGCTAATTGCCTCTCAATTCCCTCACGATGTTCAGTAGACTAGCTCGAGCTTCGGGGTAAATGTGATGCTCTCCCAACTATTCAACCATACATCTAATCACATCGTGTAGCACCAGGCTCTTAAGCCGTCCTGCATCCTTAAACGCCAGATGCTTGAGCCAAACAACTATTCGCTTCGGATCCCACTATAGGCCAAGCCTGACCAAATACGATCCCGAGGTTAAAAATGATGTATTCGTACAGCTCACGGACTCATCGAAAATCTGCGTCGCCCGCAATAGACCGTCCCTCGGGATGCAGTATCGCACTTTGTGAGTAACATGCTTTATCGCGCTTATGGGATCGGGGTCGCTGACCTTTGGCCTTGATGCAGCCCCAACATGTGGTTACGGTGAGTAAACAACCGCGCTTAAACGATTGGTATGACGCTCATGGGTTTCTAGTGACAACTGCCAATGCAGCCAGTGTGTTAACCCAGACACAAAGCAAAGGACTGTTGACACTTTTCAGGTGGGTAAATATGTACTCAAAGGTTGGGGGCTGTGCGACTATATTGACACTCAGCTTAGTTGTCAGAAGACATTCATCCAGTCAAGTTTGAAAAAACAAAGGACGACCTGGTGGTCGAGTGTAAGAGAAACATTCATCAACAATGGTGCTATTCATAGATATTGACGGTCGATAGGGTCTGACAACCACAAGAGTCAACATCCCTGGTCATATCTTTACAGCTGGTTCCAGAAAGGACTATCCAAGGAGTTCGCAAAGGACCAGTAAGTTCTTCACTGCTGTCATCTACAGCCTCGAGGTCTCTGACAAAAGTAGTACACCTGAATTTTGGGATTCATCCATTGGGCGTGACCCTCCTCAGGTTGCTTACGATGCCTTCTTTCTTGACGGTGGCTGGAAAGCACTCAGCGAATTGACCAGAAAAATTGTAAGCCGCCCCTGAATGTATTTTTGGTCCAGTAACTTACAAACCACAGCGGATTCACGGTTTCTGCTTTGTAAAAAATGCACCCGCCTATCCCGAGACGACTCAGGATCTCCTGGCGCGGCTGGGTCCAGTCCGCCATACACATTATGGAGGGTTCTACGACTTTACTCCGGACCTTGCTAAGGCTGACACGGCCTACACAAATATCGCTCTCCCAGCCCACACAGACACTACGTACTTTAGCGAGCCCGCTGGTCTTCAGGCATTTCACCTTCTCTCACACGAGTCACCTCCCGGCACGCCGGAAAACGAGCCCTTGGGTGGCGAGTCACTCCTGGTTGATGGCTTTCATGTTGCTGCAACTCTTGCGAAAGAGGACCCTAAGGCATTTGAACTACTCAAGACCATCGAGCTCCCATGGCATGCTAGCGGCAATCCTGGAATAAACATCACTCCATACCGCCCATATCCCGTGATTGAAGCGAAAGGATCGCATGTTCGACGTGTTCGTTGGAACAATGATGATCGTGGTAGTGTACATCCTTTGGAGGCTAAGGAATGGTATGGCGCAGCTCGAAAGTGGAATGAGATCCTGCGTCGAAAGGCGAATGAGTATTGGTACCAGTTGGAGCCAGGAACGATCGTTAGTAAGTGTAGACATATCCTCGATGTAAACTGATGCTGACTTTGTTAGTCTTTAACAACTGGCGAGTTATGCACGGCCGAAGTGCCTTCACGGGCATTCGCCGTATCTGTGGAGCGTACAGTAAGTTTCACGTATCGATGCTGTGGATTGCATATGAAGAGACTGACTTCTTACTCTGCGTAGTCCCCTATGATGACTTCATGTCTTGTTATCGAGTGACGAACATACCTAGCGAGATGGTCACGGGACGAATCTACAACGACAGAACAAGAGGCAAAGGCTATAGCGGGAATTCGGAGTTTGATGAAATCGTTAAAGCTCGTCCTGAGCTATTTCCTGAAGGTAACCATCCTAAAGTTGAACAGCCTGAAGCTTCGGAAGAGAAAGAAGTATAGGTTTTGCTATATAAGAAAGGAATTCCAAGTCGGGTTGGAGTTTGAACAGCATGTCCTTATCATGAGGCGGAGAAACGTCTTATACGGCTTGATGGCGTTATTCAATATCAGATATTTCCGGCATATGTCGATACAGAGACAAACCGCCTCCACAATGACATGGTTCAAGTCCGCGGGTTCTCAAATGGCGGGGCGTTGCTCCAACCCCGCGATATTCATCCATACATGAAGCATAGTTGCCGGTAGTTAGTCAGAGCTGAACGGGTAATGTACATACATATTTAGCAGGGCCGAAACCCTGGCAGTAACTGCAGTTGCACTAAAGGCATTTCTCCGAAGTGGTTACAGGGTATCAAAGAATAGGTATCAAGTCTTACAACGGCTAATCTTGCAATCAAGCCAGTTGATAGGTGCGCCAGAACTTCCAGACTTAAGGTATGTAATAGGTAAAATAGCTTGGGCCCACTCAAGGTTCCTTGGTTTGTTGTATACATGTGTTTGGTTCGTAGAAAATGTCGCAAAGTGAGGATAGATATTCGATTAGGAGAAGAGCCGAGGATGCCTGGTATTGGATAAAGCTACCTAGTGTGGAATATATAAAGTCTGGTGGTGCCCTGCATTTATTCGTTTGGGTGCATAACTTAGGTGGCCTGAAGCTTTATCTCTCACGACGAGTTTATCCAGAGACTATCTATCTTATCTTAAACTCCAACTAATTCAACTTCAACAACCATGGACCCCAACACTGGCGCATTTCACCATGATAACCTGGCCGTGCCAGATACTTCTAGAGTGCTTTCGCTCTTTTCTCTGAAAGGTCGCACAGCTATTGTCTCTGGAGCTGGCGCGGGTATTGGTCTAGCTATTGCCCATGCACTTGCTGAGGCCGGCGCCAACGTAGCTATCTGGTACAACAGCAACAAGCAAGCACTGGAGGAAGCCGCGAAGATTGAGAAGGAATATGGTGTTAAGTGTAAGTTCACGATGCCTCACTCAACTCTCACCATGACAGCATAACTTACAGAACCAGGCCGAGCATACCAAGTCAATGTCATCTCACCTGAAGCAGTTGACGAGGCCATCAACGGGATTATCGCTGAGTTCAACGGTCGCCTGGACATCTTTGTAGCCAACTCTGGAATTGCCTGGGAAGATGGTCCCTTCATCGACGGACCTGCTGAGAGAGCCCGTCGTGTTATGGAGGTCAACGTCGACGGTGTCATGTGGTGCGCCAAGAGTGCAGGAGCACACTTTCGAAGACAGAAGAAAGAGGGCACAACGTTGGATGGAAAGAAATTGGACAACTTTTTGGCCGGCAGTTTTATTGCGACAGCGTCTATGAGTGGAAGCATCGTCAACATCCCTCAGCTTCAGGCAGTGTATAACGCCTCAAAGGCAGCTGTTATTCACTTCTGTAAGTCTTTCTCACAAAAGAATGAGATGATTGGATGCTGATTGAGATTACTAGGCAAATCTTTGGCTGTGGAATGGACGGGCTTCGCTCGTGTCAACACTGTTTCTCCTGGATACATCAAGACCGAGATCACGGATTTCATCAGTGACGACATTAAGAATGTTTTCAAGGGAAAGACAGTCGCTGGGTGAGTGCATTTTCACGACGAGTTTTACCAACTCTTGACTAACATGATGTTTAGACGTCAAGGTGAGACCGGAGAGCTCAAGGGAGCTTACTTGTACCTGGCCAGCGACGCCTCGTCGTTCACAACAGGACACGACCTGATCGTTGATGGAGGTTACTGCTTGCCCTAAGATATTTAGATTGTTGGCTGGTAAGCATTTAGAGCTGCAATTGGCTGAGTAGCCGAGCTGGTCATACATCGGAATATGGGAGTTAGGGGTATAGACATTAAAGACTTTCCAATTAGACATGATTATATCTCAACGTCATTTTCTTCAGACAACAGGCTGCCAACCCTATTGGAAGCGCCAAGATGGCTCTACCAGGAATATTCTTGGGCTCTAAGCAAGGATCTACGAAGCAAGCTAGAGCAGGATGAACTGCTCGATTGTCGAGGACAAATATGACAAATGATGGTCCATTGGTAGCGGGTTGCAAGTTGCAACATTCGGCTGGTTAGATAGACGTAACGTGGGGCAAGGAATGCAAAGATAGATTCCTCGTTGATGATCGTCAGACTTTAGATTCCATGGCCTGGGAGAACCTATTGAATCTCGCTCAATGACTGATGACGAAAACGTCAATCCGGAGAGCGCAAATGCGCAGAATACGGAGTGTGTTAATACTGAGCCATACACCGCTTTGTTTGTCGAAACCATTATCCCATGGATCGTAGATAAGGACCTAGGCCCTGTCAATTTCCCGATTTTAGCAGTAAATGTCAGGGTCGGGTGGTACTAGGTTGCGCAGTAGCGCAGAAGAAGAGGAGAGGAACCTCAAGGTGATGATGGATGCATGAATGAATGAATGAGATGGATGACCACGCGAGCGACAATTCTACTGCCATCTTCTAATTGGACCGACACCAGCAGCTGTCATTGGAATAAACGTGAGGAGCTGTCAGAGAGCTGCTGGTTCTCATCAAGGTACCCTGCCCGCATTCACTGGTATATCTCCACCTAACAATGCTGATTCAGTACTTGAGCTCCCTCCCAATGTACCCCCGACCCAACCCCTTCAACCCCCGCCGTCCTACAGTACGAATGCTCACCCCGTCATCTCCCAACTGACAGTGGCTACTGAGAGTTCTTACCTCCCAACCTGACCTCCCGCTCTTTCTGGTCAGTCAGCCCTACCTAACCTCCATAGGTATTCAGTAACCGTCTTCTTTCAACTACTCCTCAGACACATCGCATCGCCTTTATATTAGTAGTCGCATCTCGTTTTTTCTTCCCCCAGGCATCGTCAAGTATTCTTCATATCGACCACAACCAGCAACAGCTTCACCGCCGCCACTCCTCCCCTCCTCCCGCCTCGTCGCCCCCTAGCCGCCCACCATGGACTCTGAAGGCGAGGCCAACACTGCGCCCTCTACTGAGGAGCGACGCAACGTCCAGGTCGACAATGCCATTCGCGCAATCCAGGAGAAGAAGCCCGTCCCCGAGATTGATTTTACCATCCATACCATGGAGGACAACACCCAGGTCAGCACCTTGGAGCGTGTGTGCAAAGGTTCGTGAGACCCAGACCCCCCTCCAGTTGTCGCCGCCTCAACCCCGCCATCATCATCGACAACAATGCTGCTGTCGCATATTAGCCCACAATACATCTGGCTGCCACCTAAGCTTGTCTTGCAAACTATATGCCATCATGGCTACTGATGTTTCTTATTTCGCCATGGATATCTTTGGCTGACCTAAATCTATCGCATTTTCACAGATGTCCAAGCTCCTGCTATGTACAAGCCCACAGACGAGCAATTCTTCGAAGATGACACCCAATCCAAGCCCAACCTTCAGTTCCTTAAGCAGCATTTCTATCGCGAGGGCCGTCTCACCGAAGAGCAGGCTCTTTGGATCATCAGGAAGGGCACCGAGCTCCTGCGCGCCGAGCCCAACCTTCTCGAGATGGACGCCCCCATCACTGTTTGTGGTGACGTTCACGGACAGTACTACGATCTCATGAAGCTCTTCGAAGTTGGTGGTGACCCCGCCGAGACCCGATATCTTTTCCTTGGAGACTACGTCGACCGCGGCTACTTTAGTATAGAGTGCGTTCTCTACCTCTGGTGTCTCAAGATCCACTACCCCAAGACCCTCTGGCTGCTACGAGGAAACCACGAGTGTCGCCACTTGACCGACTATTTCACCTTCAAGCTCGAATGCAAGCACAAATACTCAGAGACTATCTACGAGGCCTGCATGGAATCCTTCTGCGCCCTCCCCCTTGCCGCTGTTATGAACAAGCAGTTCCTCTGCATTCACGGCGGATTGAGCCCTGAGCTACACACCCTTGATGACTTGAAGAGCGTGCGTAATCTACAATCTGCCATTCTATGGCTTTATAGCTAACTCGTCCCAGATCGATCGTTTCCGCGAGCCTCCTACGCAGGGCCTCATGTGTGATATCCTCTGGGCCGACCCTCTCGAAGACTTTGGCCAGGAAAAGACAAGCGACTACTTCCTGCACAACCACGTCCGAGGATGCTCGTACTTCTTCTCCTACCCTGCAGCGTGTGCTTTCTTGGAGAAGAATAACCTTCTCTCCATCATTCGCGCTCACGAGGCCCAAGATGCAGGCTATCGAATGTACCGCAAGACACGAACAACTGGCTTCCCAAGTGTTATGACCATTTTCTCGGCTCCCAACTATCTTGATGTGTACAACAACAAAGCTGCAGTGCTCAAGTATGAAAACAACGTTATGAACATCCGACAGTTCAACTGTACACCCCATCCTTACTGGCTGCCCAACTTCATGGACGTCTTCACATGGTCTCTTCCTTTTGTGGGAGAGAAGATCACCGACATGCTCATCGCCATTCTCAGCACCTGTTCTGAGGAGGAGCTCAAGGAAGAGACGCCCTCTTCGACCTCGCCCGGCCCGGCTTCGCCAGCATTGTCCAACGATCCCGAGTCGATCGAGGTTCGACGAAGAGCCATCAAGAACAAGATTCTCGCCATTGGTCGACTATCTCGTGTATTCCAGGTGCTTCGCGAGGAGTCGGAGAAGGTTACAGAACTCAAGACGGTTTCGGGTGGAAGACTTCCTGCTGGAACCCTCATGCTTGGTGCCGAGGGTCTCAAGAACGCTATCAACACATTTGAAGATGCTCGAAAGGTTGATCTGCAAAACGAGAGGCTGCCACCCAGTCACGAGGAAGTGGTTAAGCACCAAGAGGAGGAACGAAACACTGCGCTTCAGAAGGCGGCCGATGAAGCCAACAACGACAAGAAGTTGCAGCAGCTTTCCAGAAGGCTCAGCACGTAAGTTGTTGAATTTTATGACATAAACTAGAGGTGACGCTGACATGGTGATAGGGATCGTAAGAACCGGGCTCCAACGTCGGAGTCATGAAGATAGTTGTACAGTAGCATCTACGTTATTGTTATAAAGGCTGGTGAAGGATGGACATGAAGAAGGATTGATTATCATTCTCCCAAACATGAGTGGCTTCTGAATGCTGCCAGGCTTTCCTCTTGGTCGTGACTGCTGACATTTTTGTCTTTTTGCGCTGGCGACGAAAAGTCAGGTTGTCGTTGTCGTTGCTGGTGCTATGCTCTCAAGCTGAGCAAGAAACAAAAGCAGGATAGATGACGACGTTGTTGCTTCGGGTGCCAAGTAGATATGCAAACAGCATTGAGTACACTGTCTATAAGTGGATGTGCTCGCTCCCCCGGATTTTCTAGTTGGCGATGCACCTTAATGAATACATGAATGCTCTCAAATGGCCGAACTGTGATTTGTCTCCTAAGAGATGGGAGCCCCATCAACACAGCGACATCAGTCCTTTTTCAACGTGTTCAGTTGATTACGGCATCTGCTTGCTCGAAGATATTCCCAAAGCTCACAAGACCTTCTGGACAAGCTCCAAGAGGTCAAAGAAAGCTTCACGCTCAAGGTCTGTTTTGGAAAGTCCAAGCCCTAGAACAAGTATCCGTCGATCATCTGGTGATCTCAGACATATTTGGCTTGCAATCTGTGCTGCGTAAAGCTGTCCCAGAGTCTCACGCGCCTCACCCCCTCCGCCAAATAGTGTTGAAGGTGTGAGATGTGTCGATGGGAGCAGACCCTTGTTTGAGCTAGGCAGGTTCATCTCGACGACTCCAGCTGAAGATCCAGTCAAGGGAACTTGTATCTATTTTGAATCAGTAAAATTCGAGTCTGATGGAGAAGAGTCCTAATACCCATTGTGACAGTCGGCCTTCTTGAGAGATGGTGATGAGGATCTTGTCGGCGAAGCTGGTAGAAGTAATATCCGTGGTAACTCCATTGACCTCGCCTGAGACCTCTCGAGATCTGGAAGGAAAAGGTTCTTCTCTGACATCTACAGACGCCATGTTTAAGTGCTTAAGTTATCGTTTGGTGGAGAGTTGAGCTGTAGGGGCTGCTAAGCTCGACGGTTGTTGCCGTGCCTGTCTACCCCACTACAGTATGTAAAGTCTCTTGACACACTGTGGGAATGCAATTTATTATGTACCTAGATCCTACCTCTGTGCGCTCAGACAGTGAAATCTTTAGTATATTTATATTTACTTAGATATTTAAAAAATCTATATAATTTTATATAGAAATTTATAATAATTGATTCCCAGTGTAAAATGTTACGTGATTGGGCGCTTAAGGTACCCCATGCAAGGTTATGTCGTGGCATGATAACTTCAACATCCAGTTTTATAGCGAGCGCCTTTTTTTGTTTGTTTGATATTCAATTCATAACATTGTCTGTGTCTCACTCGCCGCAACAATGTCTGAATCAAAGCCTACTCTCTTTCCAGGCGTTGCTCTCGTCACAGGCGCTGCATCAGGTACAAACCATTCATCTATTTAACAACCCTGCAGTTTTTGCTGATCTGGGTTTCAAAGGCATCGGGCGTCAAGTCGCCATATCATTTGCAGTAGAAGGATGTCGCAAGCTCGCGCTATTCGACAAGAATATAAAGGACCTGGTTGAGACAAAGAGTCTCATCACAGCCACAGCACCAGAGGCGGAAACACTCTTCTTTGAGGTGGATAATCTCGACGCAGATGAAGTTGCCAGAAATATGGGCCTTGTCATTGCGTACTTTGGACGTATTGACTATGCGGTCAATTGCGCGGGTATGTTTGTTCCCTTTTGTTGTTTTTACACTTTATGCTCATGAATATCTAGGCATATACGGCCCAACAAAGATAAGTCATGAAGTTACGCCTACGGAGTTTGATCATATCATGAATACAAACTTTCGTGGTCTGTGGTACTGTGAGCGGGAAGAGTTGAAGAGCATGTCGACGCAGAGTATTGGGGCTACGCATGATGGAAGGCCTGGGTTTAGAGGGTCAATTGTCAATGTTGGGAGTAATCTTGGGCTCGTGGGGAAGCCAGAGACTCGTGAGTACCTATTTACTGACTCAGATCTGAGACTCCGGAGCATGCATGCATGAACTGACACTTGGGTAGCGGTGTATAGTGCCTCAAAGGCGGCCATTGTTAGCTTGACGAGAAGTGATGCTATTGATGTAAGTCCAGCCGATTCACGCTTTCAGATTAGCCATACTCAAGATATGCAGTACGCACAACATCAGATTCGAGTCAACTGTGTCTGCCCTGGAGTTATCGAGTAAGAATGTCCCGTCGTCTTGTTAGCACCCAACCCATACTCACTCACATATTCAGGACGCCCATGACAACCGATGTGCCGGACGATGACCCTGCTGTACAGACTGCAGTCATGAAGAGAAAAGGCACTCCTCAGGAAGTTGCAGATGCCGTCTTGTTTCTGTCTAGCACCAAGGCTTCCTTCATTCAAGGCGCCATCTTGTCGGTAGATGGAGGATATACCATCAGCTAAGCAAGATACGCTGGATCAACGAGAGCAGAACGAAAACCGTATTGGGTATCAAAATCCAGCATCGATCCTTTCCAGCCTTTCACTAAGGGCTTCTTTCAAATCGATTGGTCTTGGATATGTAGTAGTAACGTCGTGCGTTTACATGATACATATGGTACCTTAGTTAGGTATGTTCTTTATAGAGGTACATAGGCGCAGAATATTCTGCTTATAGTAGCTAAAATATGGACGTCAATTAACTGAAAAACTAGGCCACGCCTCAATTTCTTTTAATCTAGAGTGCTTAAGTATTAATAGGAAATAGCCATTGCACCTTTGCTTATGGCACTCTAGAGAACCGCCAACTTCATGAGGGACTGGTGATATCTCATGCAAATGAGATAGAGACATAGGTTGAGCTCTTGGAATTACTGTAACCAATCGCATGGAGAGTCGATTACCTATACAGGATTCGTATGTTATAGTGGATTATCTTGAGAAGGAATAGGAGGCAGAACCTTATCTAGGTTCAATTAGTTACTCTGGAAGCATTGGGGTATACTTTTAATTGTGGAAAAAATACTGTATTCTTTTTTATCTCCCTCCCTGCCTGATGATATCTCAGGATGCAACTGGTGTGCTGGTAGAATTCACTGCCTTGCTCTTCTTGCGCCTGGGCTTGGGAGCAGTCGCTGACTTGGGCGTCTTCTCCTTACTCTCCTTCTTATCTTCAACCTTTGTGTCAATGGTGGGCGGATTGATGATGGGGCCGTCCTTCTTTGCAATTTGTGGTGGTTTGCGACCGGTAGTTGTGAGGTGGAACTCTCCTGGGCGGCCCGTGATGGGGTTCTCGTCAATGTACTCGCCACCGTATTTCATGTGAACCATAAAAGACTCTTCTGCCAGTCTTTCTAGTGATTTCTCGTCGTCCTTTTGCGCGACTGCTGTTGACGGTTTGCTGGCTTCGTCTGATACGGGCATAGGGGTTGCGGCGGCAGAGTTCTGCGTCTTGTGCTTTGTGGATGTCTTTGTTGGTGGGAGCTGGTAGAAATCACCGACTGAAGGAGCCCATTTTCTGACTGACTCGGCAGCCGCGACAGCGTTTGTGACTAATGAAGCTGTTGTCATCTATAATACTGGTCAGTACTATTCAGACGACAAGGGTTTTAGACAAACAACGTACAATTCTGGCAGCGAGTATGGCACTCAGAGTTGGTGCCATGTAGATATTCTCCCCCACGACAAAGTATGAAGCATGCACAGTAATCTCATCGTCCTCGTATGCCGACTTCCGCCGTGTCTGTTTGCGAATAACCCACACACCAGTTCCAGCTCCAGGGCCAGTCTCGGCAGGCTCCTCGACGACCCTGAATTCGAGGCCAGACATGGTGTTGAGATGGCCTTCGAAGGCTTCGCGCGTTTGGATGACGGGATACATCGAAGGTACGTTCATGGCTTGGTTGTAGACGACAGCGTTGTTGGAGGTGCGCTCGAAGAAGGGCGATTCGGCAAAGTAGAAGAGGATGGTGTTGTTGTGTAGGCCGCCCATTTGCGATATGGCCATGGGCGAGCGCCATTGAATCTCATCGAGAGGGGGATCGTTTGGATTCGACATTTTGTTGCGCAAGATGAAGCCTGTGATTTCTTTGTTCTTGTGTCAGTGTTGATCGTGTTTGGAGGTTGATGATGGAGAGAAATCGAGCTGCCGTAGGGGGAAACATACCTACATACTTATAACAACCGCAACCTATCTGACAACCAGTTAGATCATAAGGTTAAGGCAGCAGCTATTTTTCTTCTTTGGCGTTTTGTAATGTTTGAACTTTGATTGCGCGTGCGTGTAGTTAAAGATGATGTATCTATCGGAGCCGCAGTGGTCGCGATTGGTGTGGGGATAGACCGGAAATTGGGCTGGCGACCCTGGGGTAATGGGTACCGCCCTGTAGATAGATACCTAGGTATCTTTTCCCTAAGAAATCATAACTTTTAGTGCAAATAGATTCAGAGCTAATTAGTGGCCTAAAATGAGGTAAAAGATCCATGAGTCCTCAGCTCCACTTCCTATCACTATTGATTTATGCGTGTTGCGGTGGAAACGTCAAACTGTCAAAAGTTTCGTCTGCGAGTCAGGATCAGATCGCAATATTGCAACACAATAACACATTAACTTCGAACATGGCGAAGGAGGGAGGTAGTGTTTATATCGAGGCAATGGTCATATTTAATCCTTTACACAGTAACTTGATACCCAATTCACTATATCTCTATCACAGGGTTGTAGTATAAAAGGCACTTCAAGCCCACCTATTGTGTCACGTACGGATATAACAATAAACCGTGATTTACATTCTACTCTACAACCCACCCCTGGCCAGGAACCCGTCTCTGCGTCACCTTCTTCGTTGGCAGAGGCCATCCTTGACCGCCAGTGGCCTCGGCTCTCAGATACGGCACCACAAAGCACTCTCTTTCTGTAAATTGATTCGCGCCCGTCTTGGGCTTGAACTCCTTGATCGGTTTACCGTATGAAATGAGGGGTGTTCCCTTTGCCAGTCCTGCCAGAACTCCGCCGCCGACATCTGTAAGAGCGTGCATTCTTGTCTTGGGCCGCTTCTTGGTATCGACGTATTGCTCCGCTCGTTGTAGGTGTGAGTAGACGATGTACTGGGGACATTCTCCGATGCTGATACGCGCGAGGGATGACGAGGGATGGATGTAAACTTCACGGTCGCTCTCAACCTCTTGGCCGGCGTGGATGGGGATCAGGGGGATATAAGGAACGTCGATAGATCGCCGAGGATTGCGGAACTGCTCGGGAGGATTTGGCGCGAGGTCTGCGCGGATGGCAACCTGGTCGACGAAGCCTGCTGCAACCATCTGCTTGAGCGCAGCCACTTGAGTTTCCGATGGAGCATCCAGTTTCTCTTTATATGTCAGGCTGGCGAATCCTGTCATGTTGGTCCTCACCAACTCAGTGATCTGCTTTCGTAGTCGTTGAGTTTCCTTGAGCACCTTGTATCGGACAAAGTGATTTTCGCACCATTCCTCCGTAGGCTCATGGGCAAATTCTCCCACCACCTGCAGAATCTTCATGGCATCGGACTTGTCGTCCAGGTAGCGGAAGTTCTTGTGAACCTCGTTGAACTTCTTTCGAATGTTGGCTTGACGATCTTCAGCGATGACATCTGACGTTGTGCGGATAGCAGTATCATCCTTTGCTGCAAGCGCCGGGATGGCTTCGTTCTCGGGCAGGAAGATCTCGGCGGCTGATAGACCAGCAACAAGAGCAATTGTGTAGTGTATGCAGTCGTGAAGATGACCGCTCACTAGAATGCGCGCAAATCTGGGAGCCAGAGGGAACACAGACATGCTTGAGCCAATCTGGGTAACATCACCTTTTGAAGAGATAGCAGAGAGATATGTCAACAGCTTCTCAGCCTTTGCAAGAGCTTGTCGATCGAGTGGTGTAGGGAAAGGGAAGTTGACGACATTCTTCAGATTCATCGACTTGAGCTGCAGCACGATACCTTCAAGTGGTATTCGCAACAACTCAGGATCTGTAAAGTCAGGGAAGTCTCGTTCATAGACCGCGGAGGAGTAAAGTCTGTAGCAGTGACCAGGGCCAGTACGACCAGCACGACCAGATCGTTGGTTTGCGCTGGCTTTGCTGATCCATCCAACACTGTAGCTCTGAACACCCGTCATGGGGTCATATTTTCTCTCCTTTGATCGTCCGCAGTCAAAAACATATTGAATACCGGGAATGGTCAAACTGGTCTCTGCAATGTTGGTTGCCAAGATGATCTTTCGTGTGCCTTCGGGTGCTGGCTCAAACACTGCCATCTGCTCGTTTGCTGCGAGCAGGGAGTAAAGAGGCAAGACTCGCATCTTGAGTGGTGCAACCTCCTGATCCTTTTCGATTTGGAACTCGTCCTCATCCTCATCCTCCTCGTCTGTGAGTATCTCATCAAAATCATCGCCATTGCGGTCATCCACATCTCCAAACTCAATATCTTCCACTTCCAAGGGGCCCTCTCTGGCAGAGATCTGCACCTTGTGTCCAAATGCTGTATTGAGACCGCCAAAAGCAGCCTTCAGCTTCTTACTCAATTCCACAATGTCGTTGCGACCAGTCAGGAACACTAGGATATCACCAGGGGGTAGCTTCTTGTGGCCCCTGCTAATTTTTCGGAAAGCCTCTTCGACGTAATCGTATTGGGTTTTTCGGGAAAAGTGGACGGTAACAGGATGTTGTCGGCCCTCAACATTCAAGACAGGTGGTGGTGTCGGGAAGAGAGTAGTGTTCATGGTGAAATCCTTTACCTGTAGTGTGGCAGACATGATGATGAGCTTCAGGGGCTTGACTGTAGGATCCTCTGCTGACAGCTCTGCCCGAAGCTTGGTGACTCGACTGAGCATACCAATAAGGACATCTGTATTGGCACTTCTCTCGTGAGCTTCATCGATAACAATCGCCGAGTACTTCTTCAACGCAAAGTCCTGATCAACCTCACGCAGCAACACACCATCAGTCATGAACTTGATAGCCGTCTTGGGGCCAACTGTGCCCTCAAAACGAATCTGGTACGCCACAGCCTCGGACTTGTCGCCAAGTTCCTCACCGACTCGCTTCGACATACTGACTGCAGCCACTCGACGAGGTTGCGTAATACCAATCATGCCAGGAGTGGGCGAATCAGGAGAACCATAACCAGACTCATACAAGAACTGAGGGATCTGAGTAGTCTTTCCGGAACCCGTGGAACCGCAAACGACGACAACGTCATGATTGTGAATGGCTTCCATCAACCGCTGTTCTTCCGACACCACAGGAAGCTTCAACCTCGCCTCCTGGATCTCGGGGGTTCTAGTGACCGATACGCTGTAAACCTTTCGGTTGGTATTCTGCGTTGGCTGTAGTTCCATCGGCAAAGGATCCTGCTCGGCGGCTCGGGGGACGAAATTGTCTGGTTTGGGTATTTCGAGGATTGATGTTCCTTCGGTGGGTTGGTAACCTAGAGCTTCGTTTCGTTGTCGATGCGCCCAGGCTTTAAATGCCGATGATCTCTGCGTTTTATTCTCGTCTGCGTCTTCCATATCCTCGTCATCAGAATCTTCTTCTGACTCTTCCTCAGATTCCTCACTAGATTCTTCGTCTTCGCTTTCGTTGTCCTTTTTTTGGTTGTCCTTCTCGGCCTCGTCGTCGCTGAATCCGTTCCACTCATCGCTATCGCTGTTGCTCCCATTACTGTCAGACTCTTCAGACTCAGGCTCGGGTGGCGCTTCCACGGGAGTCAATGAGAACTTTGATTTCACTCCGCCTCGTTTCTGTCGCTTTTGGATAACGGGTCGTCCTTCGTCGTCGACTTCGAGTGGTCTCTTGAGACCTGAACCAATTGCTGGAGCACTGGGTACTGGTTTTGTCTGGGTTGTCTCTTTGGTTGCGGGTGCGGGTATCGTTTTCGATCGTTTTGTCTCCTTTTGTTCGGAAGCATCGCTCTCGTCGCTCTCGTCGCTCGAAGCATCTTGGTCCACCTCCCGTTCTTTTCTCTTCTCGAGAAGGATCCTGTTCCTCTCCTCCTCGCCACCCTCCAATCCGGCCTTTTCCTCCCTCATCGCCCGCCTCAATGCTTCCTTCTTGGTTTCTCGGCCCTTACCAAGAGATCGGCTACTCGAGAATAGGCTTGTGTCGACTCGGCGCTCAGCGAGCTTGGCCAGTAGCTCGCGATTCTCGTCCTTGCGCAGCTTGGTCTCAACGTATTTTTCTAGACGCTTAGCCTTCTTGCTGCTCATCTTTTCGCCATCTTGACGAAGCTCTGCCTTCATCTGGGCTTTCTTGGCCTCGCGATCAGCCTTGGTTGTTGGAACGAGCTCGTCCTGGTTTGTGTCGAGGTCGACTTCATGCTGTGCATTTTCCTTTGCTCGTTCACGAGCTAGCACCTTGTGCTTTCGCTGCCGAGGAGTGTATTTGGCCATGTCCAATTAGTCCTTTTCTGATGTGTTGAACCTGACTTAGAACCGTGATGATAATTTCTGAAATTTTGGGATCAAAGTTATTCTGCCGCGACTGACCGTCAGAATCTGCATCTCTCTTTGGAATAGCCCGCCCGTATGTCGGATAGTGGGGGTTCCGCTTCGAGACCGTTACAAGGGCAATTGGGGGAACTCTGTACAGAGTAGGATAATAGGGTAAAGATAACTTAAACTTATAATTATATTTAATAAAGTTTATTATATCTTCGGCTATAGTTTTATCA